>JALPQI010001050.1:0-181286 GCA_025490895.1 Thaumatotibia leucotreta
TTCTGCTCAACAGAGCCGGCAGGCGGCAACTTAGTATACAGTGTGTAATTCTAATACGGGCGATCAATTAAACCAGGCATGGGATTCATTAGTGTAATCATGGATTACAAAGTTTTTTTAAAGTTACTCTTAATTATGACCCCATATAATTTTTTTAAGATTATCGGAACAGCAATGTAGGTACGAACGTTTGTTATTGTTGATATGGCAGTTATGTCATCTGCTTTTTAGTTAGAGCAGCGGCCGGCAATGTGCTGTTTGCCGGCGGGGCAGGTAGAATTATATGCGAAAATTCTACCTGCCCCGTATTCATTGCCCGTGAGTAACAATAATTGGAGTTTGTTTTATCTTATGGATAATAATATATGTATAAGTACAAAGGCCACTATGTTATTTTTAGTTTAAGTTTTGTTTTATATATGTACTGACAATAACTGCATTATTGTTTGGTTCGCTTATCTATCGCATTAGGAAAACCTGTAAAGATAGATTTAAGTTGTTATTTACCAATAAAATAATAATAAAAATACTGAAATGTACAGTGGCGATCAGAATTGCATGGACGATTTATGGATGAATTCATTCATAAACTGCTCATGCAATTTTGAACCCGACTGTACAATCTGTCTCCTTTGGAGACTTACCCCCTTATTCGTAAACTCTCCTAACTTAGCAAATCGCAAAGTATTGTGTGTCCCTTTATCAGTATGTCTGTAAGATAGAAAGGGACAAACAATACTTAGCGGTTTGTTAAGTTAGAAGACATTTATAAAAGAAAGGGGGGGGCTACTTAATAAAATTCATTACAAGACATATATTTTGATTGTTGCTTCATACAATCGAAAGTAACTATTGAACTATTTTTTTTCTTTGTAATATACCTATTGTAAGTTACATTAGCATTGACGTTAAGTAAGAATAAATAAGCAAACGTTACTTTAAATCACATTTAAACTTTTCTGAATTAATGTTGATAGAATTGAATACGTCTTTGAACTTTCAATAAAATGTATTTCTAATGTAACATTGACGAGTCTTAAACCCTAAAGCCTTGTCAAAAACACTCGTAATCCAGATTATTCACAAGCAAAAGACCCAAAAATAAATACATCAAACGCGCAAAGATTACGAGAACGTTAGAATTTGTGTATAAAATTCCTATAGAATTTTTACGAGCCCTTAAAATGAACAAAAGCTCAAAGCATTGTGAATAGCGGCTTTGTGGCGAGTCGTGGGTGTTTCAGTATATCTGTAGTGTGTAGACTGTAGGTGTAGGTATATGTTTATGTATTTTCAAGGGTCAAAAAGGTCACTGTTACAGGCCGGAAAATGACATTTCCTTAACTTAAGGGTGGTCGTAGGTACGGAGAATTATGATCAAGTGGCGTTATAAAGCTTCGTAAACGAATGACTGAGGCGAAGTCATGATTTCAGACTGATACTATTTTTTAGCCGTTTTATTTTAAATTGTAGCCTCATTCTCGGTTGGTATGAAAGCTGCTATAAATAATATTTTTACCTAATAACAAGCTCGTAATTTTAAATAGAAATAATACTTATGTAATTCCAAATAAAAGTGACAGCAAATACGTACGGCCCGGCCACGACATTGGTCTAAGGCGACCAGCGGCGAGCGAATCCATGAGTGGGAGCGGGATGCCGATATGGGTATGAGAGGGAGCACCATACGTTTTCCGCTTAGCCGGTCGCCTTAGACCGATGTCGTGGCCGCGGCGGTACAGCTGACGTCAAAGATATCGTAAGGCTGTGGTCTCCTAATTCACGCCGTACGCGGCGTCTCGTCACGTCGTACGCTGCGTCTGAATGCTCACTATAGGTATGTACTGTTGTGGTCTCTTTCACATGTCGACGTTGGCGTCTTGACATCGCACGCGGCTATCAAAAGCTGTGCGCCGCGTTTCTAGTCTTTTCGAACCATTGCAGCGTGAACGTCGTCTCTCGCGTCAAACAAATTGTCGAAATTTAATAAAGAAAAAGACGAGTTATTAATAGAATTTATTAAATCTTTCAATGCACTGTATGATAAAAATGAAAAAAAAAAAATAGTAGATTGTGTCACAAGGGATCAAAATGGTATATTTCCGGCGTGGGCATATATTGAATCCTGAATGGAGCGACGGATCCCACAATTGAATCCCGACCGTAGGGAGGGATTCTAAAGTGGAATCCTGAGCGCAATGAAGAATTCAAGCGTTAACGCCCGAGAAGAAATAATTTTGATATCGTGTGACAGATACTGATTTTCACACCACCAATGAGAAAAATAAAAGATATATCACATATTTAATATTTATGCAAATAACCGATTCTGAAGAACTTTTTATCAATTATGAACGTACTGTTTATTTTCATATTTCATTGTATTTTTTTAAGCTGGCAATAGACAGTCCTTAAACAGAAAAGTGCCACTTTGATCCCTTCCAGCAGGGAAGAAAAGACCCGTATTCGAATAGGTGGTGTGAAAACAATATTTATATGCATAAATGTTGGGAAACAGATAGTGATGCAGTCGGATCTGCTGTTAAGTTACGCCTTTCTCTGCGGCGAACGTATTGACCGCAGACGCTGTGCGTTGCATTCAGACGTCGATAGGAGCGGAATTGAACGTTGACGCTAACGTCAGACGCCGCGTACAGCATAAAATAGGAGACCACGGCCTTACGGTTTAGGTGTCAAAAATATATTTACACGACTTTATTGCCTTGACGTTAAGGTCGTGTAAATATATTTTTGGCACTTAAACCGTAATGATAATATCTTTGACGTTGACTGTACAGTGGCCAGTAGCTACTCCTGTAACAATCGTTAGTATGCGAGTGTCCTAAGCGGCCGGACAGCCCAACAATTCCGAACTCGTTCGAAGATTAATGCGGGCGTCTCGTCATCCGCTCGTTAATTTACGTGCACACTCGCCCCGTCCTGAATATTAATGATACGACTGTGAAAATACTTCTTTTTCCTGACTTCAAAGGGGTGATTTAAAACGGCATTTCCTTGATTAGGTCCTTTTAACACGTTCACGGACAGTACGCATTCAGACGGATATAAAATACTACGCGATACGCCACTACGGCTGTGGAAGGTGATTATAGGACGTACATAGAGGTAAGTAGCTTGTGCCGTTTTTGGCAAGTAGCTACGTTCCCTAGTGCCATAGCAAAAGCTTCAAGGTAACAAGAACCGTATGCGCCATGCGCATGAGAGGCATGTCGTGTCATGTGTCACAACACGGCTGTGGAACGTACAGCTATAACGTTGTGGCTGTAGCCGTACGTAGAAGAACATTGTTTTTAAGTAATTAATTGAATCAGGCGTTACTTTGCGGAAGTCCATATTAAAGGATGAACAATATTGTTTTGCTCTTCCGCGATACAGATACATTGTTTTTTAAAGCATATGTAATATATACTACGTATTTACGTCGCTGTCCAAAGGTGCATGCAGACCAAAAGAGCATTAGCTGTTCTATCCCCCACTCTACGAAATCAACGATTCACGTTTCGTGTAACGATCGAATTTCGTAGAGTAGGGGGTTAGAACAGCGAATGCTTTTTTGGTCTGCATGCACCATAAGGCGTTATTTGTGACTCATCAAGCAATTTCTAAAACGGTGTTGTGTCCGCGAGCGAGTTATTGATTGTTTTATCTGCAATTTATATTTCCATAATTACAGAGTCGAGACTGTAGTGAACTTTAACGTCAAGCGTAATTTTTATTAGTCAATTTATAGCTTTTTCTAGTTTCTTAATCAAATGTCAAGTAGGTACTTATGTTTGCCTGTATACTTGCCCCAATTAATGAAAGCAACCGTCAATATTCTTTTGCGTTATGAAACCAAATTAAACCATATATATAACCATATATGAATTTAACCATATATATTGGTTTAATTTGGTTATATATATATAAAATAATAAAACACTTCATTTGTTACAATGATGACAGAGAAAATTGTGTAGACCTCAGAAGAGCCGGCTCCAAACTTAAATTTTATTTATTTATAGCCACAGAAGACAATATACATGCATTTTATGAACCCATATCTACATGTCAAAAATCATAAATGTGTATAAACATTAAAACAGCGTGAGTTGAAAACTTGAGACGTGTACCTAACCATCTTGACAGCACTCATATCAATCAGCTTGGGAGCGACGACGCCACACACAGACATACCTACAGTCCTACACACCCCCATTTCCGTCGGGGGTTGAAACAAAAACACCGCCGCGAAGTTCTCGCGAAACTTAGTAAGTGAAGATTATATTTCGCAAACAGTCTTTGTAGCGGCGTAAAAAGATCCGAGTAAAATAATACATTCTTGAGGGGAACTCATGAACTACGTGAGGGTGTTGCCAGGGAACTGGACGAGGACTATTCTCGACTGGGATAATGACGTATTTGGATTGAATTGAAAGTATACAATCAACAGCAAAAACTTGGTTACGTTCGCACTCTATCACGACGTAATAAGGTGCAACATACAACATTTAAAGTCGTTTTTATAATATTGTTACGTTCGTGGGGTGGGTTTTCTATAGAAAATGTATAAATAAGCCACTAATTAAAACTGATACTTTAATTACTAGTTAAAAGAACAAACACTAAACTAAAACACTAATCACACACTGGCACTTCACACTGGTACACTTTTACACTCTCAAACTCGCCGTAGATTCGCAGTCTTCGCTCTTAATGTTAGCTCTTCGCTGTCTCGATAGAAACTACTCCTTGGCCGGGACATGCTGGGTTTATATACAAGCCACTCAAATCTACAAAGTGCTAGATGATTCGACTCCAGAAAGTTCCCGAGTTAGGTCGGGTCGGTGGGTCTGTGCGCGAACATTCTAGAGTATCGCTGTCTCTTTCTACAGGTTTCTCTTTCACACCCATCCAGAATGTTCTCTCTATAGCTGTCTCGTTCACATCCTTCCAGAACATTCTCTCGTGCTGTCTCTATCTAATAGTGCTTTCTCTTTCACTCCTATGGGAAATTTAGCTATACATATACCGATTTGGACTTGAGAGGCCCGAAAGGGGTCCTGAAAACGCCTGAAAACGGGTTTTCAGGTTATTGCGCCATCCGATAGAGGGTATCCTGAAACGGCCTAAAAACATGTTTCAGGCGCCTGAAAACATGTTTCAGGCGCCTGAAAACGACGGTATCTGGGGTGAATATTTGATTTTGTAGTATGTGAAAGAGGACCTTCTGAAACGGCCTGAAAACGCATTTCAGCCTGCTGAAAACGCTTCTAACGTGTCTAAAATCATATTTGTATTTTTCATCATGCCACCGGCGTAACAATATACCAAGTATAAAACGAGATTGCTTCTTATCATCATCTTAGTCCACCACTGGACGTAGGCCTCTCTGCGTGTGGACGCATTAGGAGGTAAAAGCCCAAACTTGGGCAAGTGTATTGCCGATCGCAGTACTAGTGTGTTTACTATGATGATGCGGTAACCCATCACCAATGTTCATGAAAGAATGATCTGAAACTTTAATGTTTTAGTCAAGTCTTACGACACATGGGAAGAGTTGGGGTGGTGACAAATGTATTCTTACTGCCGTCGCCACGCGGCGCTTCTGGGTATCTGAGTCTAAAGCTGAATTTATACTTGCAAGTTTTGAGAAATGAGTGGAAATATCTAAACTTATCTCTTTTTGCATAGATTTGTTTCAAAACTTGCAGCAATAGCTTGCAGGGGGTTACCATGACATGACGTAGGTACTTATGCGGTTCACCTTAGATCGTACGAGTTGCATAATATATCTCTGTCCCATTCCCTGAACCTAAACTGAATCGCATTAGTACATCATGGTGACCCCCCCAGGTGTCAATCTGGCTTACGTATGTGGGTCAATGACTTTTTTTGTTGTTATTAGGTCAGGTTGCCCGGGGGACAAAAGTGGTATAGCTTGTTAGAGGAAATTGCACAAAACGCTCTACTAATAATATCATCGGCCATAGAAAGGCCACTTTACTGTTAAAAAATTAAGATTTGCACATTTTAAATCTATTAAACTGTGATGTTAAGCGTAACCCAGTGATTGACTCATGTAACTATGCTTATATTTTTAAAACTACGCAACGGATTATGATGCTGTTATTTTTTCAATAGATAAAATTATTAAATAATATATATATCAGTATTGTGACTCGCCCCAGCTTATACGGAAAGCCGGGGCGAGTCAAGATATAAACATCTCAGGGCGGATTAATACTTTTTCGTGGCCTTCTCTGAATCTTTGTCTATCATAAGCAGACATCTTACAATTTACTGTAATTGTTGATTCCGAAGGTTTAATGTGACTCATATTTTAACGACAACAGGACTTAATCGCGTGAATGTACGTTTAATATTATCCTGACGTTTCGGGCATGACGTGGTCCCATGGTTGCAGGCACATACTAAACGTAGGTAAGTGGCGATAAAGTCTCGTTGTCGTTAAAATATGATAGTACGGTCAAATCGTATATTAAACTCGCAAAACATGTAGTAAAGCTGCATTTTTGGTATGTTGTTTAGACACCATAGGGCACTATAAAACCACATTTTGCAAGCAAAAAAAAGTTGTGCTAGTTACGTAGTACGTGAAAAACTGCGAAATTTACGGTCATTTTTCAGATTCTGATTTTTATTAAAAAAACCTTACGTTTTTTGACATTATATGTTAGGAAGCGTTTAAAGATTAATAAATTTCCAACAAGTTGAGCTAATATGTATTACCGTAGGTCTTATAGTTTTAGAGATTTGCGACTTCTTAAAAGTACTCTTTTTTGTAAACTAACGCTATTTTGAGTTTTCCTAACGATTTCGGCTTAATATCGCCTCACCTAATTATGCTACGAAAAACATGCAATAATGACCTTATAGCGCACTTAATATTCTTTCGTTAAAGGGTAAAATCATGTCAGCAAACTTTGTAATTGAAAATAAAAACGCGTAATTCAAAAGGCAGTAGGCCCGCTATCTAAGTTTTTCATACAAATCGCAAGTCGTGTTGCAAAGCTGCAATTTTAGTATATTATATAGGCCCTATAAGGACGTACAAAAATGTATATTACAAGAAATACAAAAAAAACAATTTCGGCATAAGACGAAAAAAACTGAAAAATTATTGGACTTCTTTTACTTTTTGACGTTTAATTAAGAAACTATTATCTTTTTGATACTAATTGCTACAAAACTTAAAAAGAATATTAAATTTGAAAGGATTTGAGCTACCTTGCATTACCCTAAATTATATAGATTTAGAGAAACGACATTTCAAAATGTGCCCTTCATTAAGTTAAGAAAATAAATGCATGTTTTGAAGCCTCGTATACCCCCAACTATAAGACTTACATTAATTGTTATCGGCTCAATTTGTTCCAAATTTAATGTAGTTGTTATTTACAATTACTTTTTTTTTCTTAGCGCGAACGTTTTGCCAATATTTAGTGAATAGCTTTAACGTAACCTAAAATTTGTTTAATTTTTGACAAAAGGGCACTTTATGAAATGTCGTATCTCAAAATATATATAGCTTACGGTGATGCAACGTAGCTCAAATCCTTTCAAATTTAATGTTCTTTCTTAGTTTTATAGCAATTAGTATCAAAAAGATAATAGATTTTTAGTTAAACGTCAAAAACTAAAAAATGTCCGATTTTTTTTCCGTTTTTTACGTCCTATGCCCAAACTATTATTTTGTTTTTCTTTTAATATGCATTTTCGTATATATCTATAAGGCCTTTATAATATAACAAAATTGCAGCTTTGCAACTCGACTTGCGAATTGTATGAAAAACTTAGATAGCGGGCCTCCTGCCTTATGAATTTCGCGTTTATACTTTCAACTGCAAAGTTCACTGACCTAATTTTACCCTTAAATTAAAGAATATTAAGTGCGCTATAAGGTCATTATGGCATGTTTTTCGTAGCATAATTAGGTGAGGCGACATTAAGCCGAAAATGTTAGCAAAACACAAAATTTTATCTAGTTTACAAAAAGGAGTACTTTTTAAAGTCTCGAATCTCTGAAACTATAAGACCTACGGTAATGCATGTTAGCTCAACTTGTTGGAAATTTATTAGTCTTTAAACGTTTAATAACATATGATATCAAAAAACGTAAGGTTTTTTAAATAAAAATCAGAAACTAAAAAATGGCCATAAATTTCGCAGTTTTTCACGTGCTACCCAGCTAGCACAACTTTTTCTTGCTTGCAAAATGTGGTTTTATACTGCCCTGTGGTGTCTAAATAACATACCAAAAATGCAGCGATACTACTTGATTTGCGAGTTTAGGGTAAAATTATGTACGATTTGACCGTACTATGAGTGATAATCGTGAAAGTTTAAATCAATTTAAGGTGAGTACAAAGGTTTTCATAGTTACCGGTGTGAAATAGGTAATTTTCTGAAAATTACTAACTATTTCATCAACTTTGGAGACATTTTCATATTATATGTCAAAAAAAAAGATTTCGACGAATTGTAAACCTCCTCCTTTTTGAAGTCGGTTAAAAATCAATGACATTAGATTATTTACTTTTTAAAGTAGGATAAAGTTTGTATGTATCCTAAGGAGAGTATTATTTTTTTTAGAGTACGAGTAATGGAAGACAATAGCATTTTCACATTGTTACTTTTTCTGTCAACCATAGCCATTGCCACGGAAAGTGCACGTTGATAACAATCACTAATTATATAACAGTTCATCAAATTAATAATTTTAGAAAACATTCCTACATTTCCTACCTACCTACATACATACCTATTGGATTCGATACGTAGATGAAGGTGTTTAAATTTGAACTCATGGATCACAGAGTGCAGATTTTAAAATAAATTGCAACAATATTTATAATCTCACTAAATCCGAGACGTACCTACTACCTAGGTATTTTTCACTTATATGTGATTCCACCAATAAGACCTTACCTAAGTACAGTACAAGAAGGTAGGTACTTAATTAATCGAATTTGCTGTCAAAATATATTAATTTAATATTAAAGGTTTACATTTTTTTGTGGTTCGGATGTCAAACATACACTCACAGAAAAGTACCTATACACTACCAACATTCCTTGAATTTCTCAAATACCCATAAACTAGAGATCCCGTATGAGGGAGGCGGGAACTTATCAGCGAACTATCTAGAAGGGTGCAGTTTAAAAAGACGTCAATCAAACTGTCACAGAAGGACGTCGGGGCACATTTCATTTCCAACGACTGAGAGATTTCTTAAGAGAGGTTTAAATGGAAAATAGGTACTTTTGAATATTAAATTATGATTTAACTTTTCAAATATTCAGTATTTAGTTATAATCGAGTTTTGATCAGCGAAGCTACAATTTACTATGTATTTACAAAATAGTATTAGAAACAGGAGGGCTACCTTGAACTTGCAAATAATATCTCCGGATGCTTAGCCAATCGTTAACGCTTAGTAGCCCGAACATGATAGCTAATAAAAGTAACATACCCACTCTTTACTTGTTTGGCTATTTAAGTACCTTAGGTATACTATACCTGTGTAATGATTTGTGATTCGTACTAAAGGAAAAGGTCAAGGGAGGAGGAAAAGACCGGTATCAGAAATCATTAAGATGTTTCAAGACAAATACATACATACCTACCTATATCGTTCAGAGACTAGAATTTATTTATTTATTTAGGGCATACTCGTATAAAAAAGGATATACGGTGCAGTTGGGTAAATACGAACGTCAAAAATGCTCGGGTAATTTCGGAAGGGGTATCTTGATACAATGGAAATAATGATGATTTTTATGTGACGTTCGAACACTGTTTCATATTAGTGCGATAAAGACAGTTAGCTGCCTTTCGTTTACGATTGACGATTAAGCGTTAGCAATTGGCAACTTGTCTACGCACTCAGGTATCTGTCTCTGTCCAACCGATGATGCCTTCGTTGGAGTGCTAGGGACAGAAGCCGAAAGACCGAAGCGCGAAATTTACGCTTTACGAAATTCGCGATTGGACTACAAAACAACTGAATTTTTTTTTTTTGTATAACTACATTAAAATAAACATTTTGAGCAGTCTTGCACCTGCAGCCACTGAGGACGCGCGTGCCGTTTGGTTATCTAAGTGAATGCGAGTTTTATCTAGCTACAGTGTTATTGTTTGCGTAATATAAAGAAACCCTTAGTGAAGTGAAACGCAAGGGCTCCTGTTAACAGGAGTTCCTTACATAAAAAAATGGAAAGTACCCCAACGTCTCAAAACCTCACAATGTCTCAAAACCCCCCACTGTCTCAAAATAACACACCGTCTGAAATTAACCCACCGTTGTCTCAAAAACAACTGCCAAGCTCTAAAAAACCTGTTAGCTATGCAAACGTTACTTCGACCACTAGTTTCCCTAAGAAAGACCAAGCTATAATTCTCGACGCTGTTGATGGCATAACAATAAAAGATTATTTGGTCGCGTTGTCTTCTATTGTACCATCTACCACAATACGCTTTATCTCTCGGATATCAAATGCTCGCATATGTATATACATGGATTCCAAGCAAACCGCTGACAATTTAATAGACACAAAAAAATATGTTAAAATCGGAGATAAACAGCTGGAGATAAGACCATTAGTGACAAGAAATAAAAGAATCGTTCTGTCGAACGTATGTCCCGTCATCCCGCATAACATTATCGAAAACAAGTTCGATGAATTAAATATAAAAATAATGTCTCCCATCACCTTCATGAAAACCGGTGTAACGGAACCTGGTTTCTCCCACATCCTAAGCTTTAGAAGACAGTTATATGTCACTCCCGAGGATGAAAAACATCTACCGGAATCATTCCAAGTAACCTTTGAGGACACTAATTATTGGATATATATCTCCACCGACTCCCTTAAATGCTTTACATGCAATAGTATTGGACATCTTGCTAAAAACTGCCAAAAAAACGTGGCTCAAAACAATGACATTGATGCTCAAGTGGTTGCCGAGGAAATTAAAAATTGCTTCGAGAGGAATGATGATACCATTGCGCCGATGACACAAGGCATCAAAAGAAACCATCCATCTACAACGACTAAATCGTCAAAGAGTGTAACCCCGCTTCATCCTCCTCTACCGCAAACAAAACATATGGCATCGACTGAAATGGATTTGGATGACCTAGAAACTGATGAATCTCTTAGCAATGTGTCCCTAGAAGACAGTTGGACAGAAATAGAAGGAAAAAAGAAACTTAAGAAAAAAATGAAGGTTGATTCCAAGGGTGAAGAACTGGTCTGGAAAGAAGTTGAAAAAGAAATGATCAAATTGGGTGAGAAAGTAAAGTTTCCATTAAATATAGATCAATTTAAAAGTTTGCTTGATAACACACGTGGCAAACAAAATATTAAAGAAGTAGTTTATTCATACTCAGACAACGTTAAGGACGTCATTATGATGTGCAACAGTCTTCATTGTAAAATGAACAAAAGCCTGAAAAACAGATGTTCACGCCTGTCACGAAAACTTCACGAAATCATAAATACGCCAGGAGTCTAATAGGGTTAAGTGTTAATATAATTTACCATTAATATACGTATATATATATAGATATATATATACGTATATACTTGATATATATATACATAGGTGTATATATATATATATATATATATATTCCGTAATTGTATACATTTTATATTGATTAAATTATAATTAGGTATATGATAATGGATATATTGCAATGGAATGTCAATGGATATTTTGCTCGTTTAGAAAATATCAAATTGTTGGTTAGCCAGTTGACTCCAACCTGTATTTGCCTACAAGAGACTAATTTCTCTTCTGATTATTGTGCTTCCTTGAGGGGTTTTGAACACTTCTTTAAAAACCGGTTACAAGGTAACAGAGCCAGCGGCGGAGTAGCAATTTTTGTGAAGCCCCATACGTTTCCAGAACAAGTCCCATTAAATACTCATTTAGAAGCCTGTGCAGTCCAAATAAGGTTTCCCTTAAAAGTCACAATTTGTAATATATACATCCCGAATAGTAGGCCTTTAAATGTTAATGAACTTAATAATCTCGTTAATCAACTTCCTCCCCCTTTCATTGTATTAGGCGACTTTAACAGTCATCATTTTAATTGGGGATCGGAAAAATGTGACACTAGAGGTAGATTAGTAGCAGATTGGCTAGACTCTCACGATAACATCGCATTGTTAAATACAGACCAACCCACACATTTTGATAGTTGTACTGGCCGCACCAGCAATATTGATCTAACAATAGCTTCACAAAATATTGTTCAATATTTTGAATGGAATGCTTTTGAAGATCTATGTGACAGCGATCACTTCCCGATTTTGGTTAAATCCTTAATTAATGACGTAACACCCAATCACCCCGTTATGATAAAAAAGTGGAAATATCAGGCTGCTGATTGGTCGCAATTTCAAGAAAAATTTGACAACAATATTAGTAATTTAATTAATCTGGATCATCAATCTGATGCCACTATTAATGACATAGTTAAAAGTTTTTCTAGCTTAATTTTGGGAATAGCAGAAAAATGTATACCAATCTCTTTAGGCAATTGTAAAAAGAAAAACTCAGTACCATGGTGGAACGAAGAATGTAAAATAGCAACTAAAGAAGCGAAAAAGGCTCAAAGATTATATTATAAATTTGCTAGATTTGATCATGATTCTAAGTTAAAAATTGACTATAAGAAAAAGAGATCAAAAGCTAGAAGAATACTTAAAGAAAGTAGTCGAAATCATTGGGAAAAGTTTATTTCGTCCATTAATAGTCAAACACCATTAGGAATTCTATGGAAAAAAATTCAAAAGATTAATAAGAAAAATATTAGATGGGATACAATTGTGTTGCAACATTTGGATGGAAATTTAAGTGCTGATCCGATTTCAAATGCAGATTTGCTGGCTGAGGCGTTTGCTTTAAATTCTAGTTCCACTAATTATAATGAAGAATTTAATGTTTTTAAGACTGATAAAGAATCGCAAAGTAACTTTAATGTAACTGACAACTCTAACACAATTAATAAAGATCTGTCCATGCACGAATTAGTTTCGGTCCTTACAAAATTGGGAAATACTAGCCCTGGACCAGACAATATCCCGAATATTATTATAAAACATCTTCCGTTAAGTGGTCTAAATTACTTACTCAAACTTTATAATTATATTTGGAAAAATCAAGTGTTCCCAGATAGCTGGAGAGAAGCTCTAGTCATCCCAATATTAAAACCTGGAAAAATCCCAAGTTCTTCCGGAAGTTATCGTCCTATATCCTTAACTTGCAACCTTTGTAAAATTTTCGAGAAAATAATTAGCAAAAGAATTAGATGGTACTTGGAATCAAATGGCTTTTTGTCGCCTTTTCAATATGGATTCCGTCAAAATAGGTCGACGATAGATTGTCTAATGGGTATTGAGAATGAACTCCTAAACGCCCTAGCTTGCGACAATTCAGTAATAGCTGTTACCTTAGATATTGAAAAGGCCTATGAAATGGTATGGAAACACAGAGTTCTTGAACTTCTTCAAAATATTAACATCAAAGGTAATATCCTAGCCTTCATTATGAACTTCCTGTCAAACCGGTCTATTAAAGTCAGGATTAATGATATTCTTTCAAAATCAATCTCTATAGAAAACGGTCTTCCTCAAGGTTCCGTGTTGAGTGTTATTTTATTTCTAGTGGCTATAAATGATGTTATTTGCGTTGTTGATAAACCTGTAAAATGTTTTTTATTTGCAGATGATTTAACAATAACTTGTAGTGGTAGAACTATTGAACCTACAGCAAAATTAATTCAAAACACCTTGAATAATCTTCAAAACTGGTGTAGTAAAACCGGATTTAAATTTTCTAAAACTAAAACAGAATTTATAATATTTACTAAAAACAAAACGCAGCATAAGACTATTGATTTATCGTTAAATGAACATTCCATCAAGGAGGTTGATAATGTTAAAATACTGGGATTGATCTTTGACAAAAGAATGACATGGAAAACACATATACATAAATTAAAATCAGAGTGTGTTAATCGTTTAAACATAATTAAAACATTATCCTCTCTTTCTTGGGGCTCTGATAGAAATTGCCTTTTACGCACTTATCGTAGCATTATTAGACAAAAAATTGACTACGGTTCAGTCCTGTACGATTCCGCAAATATCGGAGTGTTGAACACACTTGAAAGTGTACAAAACACGGCCCTGAGACTCAGTATTGGTGCATTTCGTACAAGTCCTGTTAATAGTATATTGGCAGAGGCCGGTGAAATGCCACTGAAATACCGGAGAAAAGTACTTTCATTACTTTATGCATCAAAAATTTTATCGCGCCCTGATTTACCTACATATAATGATTTCAACAAACAATCTGCTACTGACGAGGAATTTAATTTTAGACCGAGTTTGCATCAACCTTTCAAAATTAGAGTGGCAGCGTATCTAAAAGAAATAAATCTTAACTTCCCTGCATTATACCCAATAAAATTACTTGATGTTCCTCCTTGGGAACAGCTTCAATTACCGATAAACCTAGAATTAGCTGATAATAAAAAAAGTGATACTGCACAATATATTTACACAAATTTATTCAAGGAACTAAATAACAAATTTGAAAACTGTCAAACTTATTACACAGATGGTTCAATTATTAATGGCAAATCTGGATGTGCTGTAGTATCCAGTAACAATGAATACCGTTACTGACTTCATGATTTTAGCTCGATCTTTACTTGTGAAGCGATAGCAATTCTTAAAACTTTAGAAATCATTGAAAAAGACTCTAACCTAGTTAAACATGTTATTTACACTGATTCGAAGTCGTGTTTAATGGGCCTTCAGAATGTTCTAAATTCTCATCCCCTTGTTTTGCACATTAAACAGAAAATAATTAATCTTTTGGAAACGAATTTTAGAATAGAATTAATCTGGGTTCCCGGACATCAGGGAATAATTGGGAACGAAAAAGCAGATATCGAGGCCAAAAAACGCCACTGAAAATCAACAGATAGACGATTCAATACAATGCAGCTACCCTGATGTCAAAAAACATATGAAATCAGCAGTTAAAAAATTTTGGAACAATTACTGGAAAAGTAGCAACCAAAGCAAGTTGGCAAGTGTTAGAGAATCAATCTTTGAAACTCCGCCCATACCTTTCACTTGTAGAAGAGATCAGATTGTTATAACTAGGCTAAGAATAGGACACACAAACCTAACCCATTGCCACCTTATTACCAAGAATGATAAAAACAAATGTGATAAATGCGGTTTGGAGTTAACTGTTAACCATATTTTGATTGAGTGTTTAGCATATAAAAACGAAAAAGAAATATGTAAGCTGCCTAATACCTTAAAAGATTGTTTGAATGAAGGATATTTACATGTACTTAGATTTATAAAATTAATTGATTTATATAAAAAGATTTAATTTCATCCGTGGTCGCTAATGACCTTGTTGTTAAAAAGCGACCTTAAATAAATAAAGAAAAAAAAAAAAAACATTTTGAGATTTACTTTTACTTATAAAGATATTTTCAGTTGTTTCAGCTGAGGATCAAAGAAAATTATTAAATGACTTTCTATTATTATCTCTGAAAAACAATATATAGCGATCCGTCGGAAACAAGGCTTGGCTTAGCAGCTTAACTTGGCAACGTCCTCTACAGCCAACCTTCAACTTATTTCATCTTCGTATAAAAATATTAAAAATAATTTACTCTGGCGATTAAAGCAACCCACGCGGTTTTAACGCATCAGATAAGACAAATAAGTTTGATTTTTTGTGTTGTGTAAAATTTTTTTTTTAAATAATGCATGTTGACTAAATCAACTAAGTGCGTAACAACTTGGCTGCCTACACACTTATTACATTTCATTTGGTAATGCGCATAGGTAAAGAAATAAATAAGAGATTTAATTAGTTTTTTAGTTAAGTGCGAAAATTGCATGTTACGAACATAGTAAACGAATGAATGAATATACAAACGATACTCCTCCTGGAGTATGTGTGGCTGCTCACGCGTTTCCGCTACTGCAGCTGTGGCCGGGTCGCATCCCACGAAGGTGGGTCGTTGACGGTCATTTGGGGATGGTGTTGAGAGGCTGTATAGTATATTAGTAAACGAACGGTTCAAATTATTCAGCACTATCTTTTTATTTTAAATGTCTTAATGGTTTAGGGTAATGTAATGGCAAGAGTTGATTAAATAACACGGATTTAGAAGTATTGGATGATATTGATTGGAAATTAAACACATTTTTCTGCCCTCCGGCCAGCAAACAGCACTTTGCCGGCCGCTGCGCTAAACTAAACTAAGTTGCCGCCTCCCAAGTAACATGGGCCTGAAGGCTTAAAACGAATTTATCTATTGATAGTCTATTCGTAGTTTATTTTTAGATAAGGGCTTTCTATAAATGGTTTCTATGAAGAAAATGTATACTTATAGTGCATTTTCTCTTATATTTGATTTTTTTTAGATGATTTGCTCTATAGAACACTTATTTTAAGTACATTTTTAGCTATAACGATTATCTTAAGGTATAATATTCTATAAATTGCTAATAAAGCCTAAAGGCACCTATTTTCCAGTATTTTATTAGATAAGTCGGTAAATATTAAGATTTAACTTTCTACAGATATTCCGTATTTGCTAGTGGTACTCTTATGTTTGTTTATAAAAAGACTAAAGTCTAGAGAAACTACTTTTGTAGATATCTTTCAGAAAGTCTTATAATGTGTTAGTGAAATAGTGTTTCCAGGGTTTATTTGCTTAAAAATAACGTAAATAAATGCAATTTTACTAGATCGGCTGGCTTTATGCAAAAAAGTAAAAAAAAGAAAAGATCTGATGGCTTTCGTCGGAGCCTCAGCAAATTTAAAAAAATAGAAAAATTCATTTTCATATTCATTTATTCATAAAGATAATTACACGTCAAAATTACATGATATTTGTTTACACGTGGATGTATCTAAGCCTCAGCCTCTGTAGCTTAGTTGGTAGTGACAGTGACCCTGCCTACGAAGCTGGAGGTTCCGGGTTCGAATCCCGGCGAGGGCATTCTTTGTGTACTTATATATCACAAATGTTTGATCCTTGGTCGTGGCTGTGTATGTATCTAAGTATCTATCTATTATACAGGGTGGTCCAAACCTTGACGTCAAAAAAAATTTTTTAGGTTCCCTACGTCATAGGCTATCAGAATAACCCCATGTATGTTAGCCGATTTTTTGTAGTTTTCGAGTTATGAATTTTTGAACGTTTTTTTTTGAGAAATTCTGGAATGAGGAAATTTATTAATAAAAAAAAATTATTGGATTTTTTTAATATTTTCTTTTTGTAAAAGTATTACTACAAATAAAGCATTTACTGACCAAAAAAATTGCGTCCTCACTTTGATACAAGTAGGATAAAAAATACCAAATTCAAAATTTTACGTTAAAAATGCAACAAAATAGCATTAATGTACGTAAATAAAAAAAAATAAAACATATCCCAGGGATTTTTGGTAATGTAAAGACTGCCTTCGTAGTCGGTCAAATAAACTTAAATTTTTAAAGTAGTAAAAAATGACTTGAATAACTACACAAATTGAGTTTTCGTGGTATTTTCTGTCTTTGTTTATTGATAAGAACAACAAAACAGACGAAATTTCACTTTATTTTTAAATTAAAAATTTAGAAGTTTTTTTTTAAGTTTATTTGACCGACTACTCCGAAAAATCCTCATTATTAAGTATCACTTTTTTTTTGCTTTTACGAAGGTTTAAGGTCTAGGGCAGTCTCTACATTACCAAAAATCCTTGGGATATGTTTTGTTTTTTTTATTTACGTACATTAATGCTAATTTGATGCGTTTTTAGCGTAAAATTTTGAATTTGGTATTTTTTATCCCACTAAAAATTTTTTGACGTCAAGTCTTGGACCACCCTGTATATATCGTCGCTTGGTACCCACACCACAAGCCTTAATTGAGCTTACCGTGGGACTAGGTTGATTTGAGTAAGATGTCCCAAGATATTTATTTATTTATGTAAATTACATTATTAGACTATAAATACAAATGTCAACTTTATAAATTCCAATTAAAAAGGCAGATTTTCTATGAGCGGGCAACAATACGAACCCATATCTTTTAAATTTGCCCCCTTTTACTACAAAATAATTCAAGTTCATGAAATTCAGTTACATCCGTGGCAGCCTCGGCCTCTAATAATGAACTTTTAAGCCGTTTGGCGAATGCAGTGTTACTCGAGATAATTCTTCTGTCAGCAGGCAACGTGTTATAAAGTTTAACTCCTAAAACACCAACAGATTTTTTGGCTTTGGCGGTGGCACAGGCACGAATTCCAATACCGAATTGCAATTTTCGTGTGATACGCATAACACAGAAAATACCTACAAAACTTAGTGTTTGCTTTGCTGCAACGTCACAATATTATGAAAATGCTTTAAATTATGTGTACTTTACTGCTACGAGTGATATGAGTAAAAAAAGTGAGTCGGATGAAAACACCACAAATTACCATGACGATCGATCCAATTAGAGTTTTCGATATTTTTTCTGCCACTAGGCAGTGGTACGTAGGCAATGTAGGCATGAGGTCCAAGCAGCTGTCAGATTCATACTATTCATGCTGTATTTGTATTGTAATGGATAACGACTAGTAAACGGTCGTCGAACTAAAGATCTCTAAGCTCTAAGAAGCTCTAAATAAGAGGCCGGGCGCAAAGTCATTGGTACTAAATAAAATTACTAGAACTTTGTTCATGTCATGAAAATTGACATGGAACAATTTATTTTAGATAAAAATATTCCTAAATTATTAGTTTTATGAATAAATAAACCTAAACATAAGTATAAAATTAAATACGCGTATTTATTATGGCCGTTGGGGCGGGAAGGTTCTTGAGTGGCGGCCACGTACCGGAAGGTTTAGCGTGAGTAGGCCCCCCACAAGGTGGACCGATGACCTGGTGAAGGTCGTAGGAGTCCGCTGGATGCGGGTGGCACAGGACCGGTCATTGTGGCAATCTTTGGGGGAGGCCTATGTTCATCAGTGGACGTCTTTCGGCTGATATGATGATGATGATTTATTATGATAGTTCGTCGAACCTTAGGCCACATTGCTGTCATCTCACCGCTCTATAGCGGCAAAAAAAAGTATCAAAAACCCTCATTACTTCAAACATGATCTACGCCAGTGGTGAGCAATGCTTGGTATAACATGGCTTTGAAGGACTTGTTTCAAAAAATAAATAATTTTCAAACCGATCTAACAAAAGATCCCAGAACAGAACACTCAGTTTTATAAAGTAACAGGTTACAATTTTACAGGCGTTTACTGGCAACACTTGCTCCGTTTTTTACAATTTGTGTTTTATAAAAGTATTAAGTAGGTATGTTACAATTTTAGGTACAAGTGCCAGCAGCTCAACCATAGACTAAATACGGGAGTTTATTAATTTTAAACTCATAATCGAACGAGCGTTTTATAAAAATATTGTAAATAACAAGTGTAGATGAGGTAGACTTGTAACAAAAACTGTCATACGTCTTGAGTCTATACAGGGTGTTTGTTATGTCTTTAGCCAAATTTGGATATGTCATTCGCGATCACCAGTACACAACATTTTTGAAAAAAAAGTGACTCTTTTTTTTTAGTTTTTTTTTTCCCGTTTTTTATCCGGCAAAAACATAATTTGTGGTCACTAGGCAAGTTTGTTTCAATCCGTGCGATTCAATGGCAGACAAAAGGGTAGCAGGTTTGAGTAGTCAAGTCACAAGCACCGATCAGCCGACGTCACTCACCCCACCATCGGCACTAAACAATGAATAAAATGTCCTAACTACATGCACACACGATTGTTATTTGATTAAAACTGCCCAAGCGCATACCTACCTGTACCTGCTCGTGCTCGTCGTCATCAACAATTCAATTTGCTTAGAGAGTGCATTAGAATCGATATCTAAGGTAAACCAGTACGCGTTTGTATGACGGAACATTTAAGTTACTCCGTTCTTGAGGTCAAATTATGCTGGCTCGGCTGATCGCAAGATGCCATGTGCCATTTGTACAGCACTCTGTAAACAAAGAAGGAGTGCGCTTGCGTGAACGCGTTCGAGTCAAACTACCCTCAGATCGGCGCGCAACTCAAAATACCCTCATTATTAGTACTGTATGCGATAGACTGATAATGCTGTCTCGTGGGATATACCTGCAAGTTAAGCTCCACCTCCATTCCCCACCACGCGTAGGAAACTTGTTACGTACGTTATAACGCATTGAATTAGTTACCTTATGCGGGTTAATTAAAGTTGCAAACTCAAACACCCTTTCCAATCTGATGGGGCAGTACGCAAAGTAAGCAAGTGATCATAGTGGCCAAACATTCGTTAGATAATGGGATTTTAAAAAAAATCTATAACAAAAAGGATAATGAAAAATGAATTATTTTTGTTTTACCAAATATTTTTTTACGCCTTTACCCAACACATATTGCAATATGGCTAATGATATAAAAAACACCCTGTATAAATAACTGGGAAAACTGCACTTGTAGCTGCCTGTAACCGCATTTCGTTAACAACATACGTTTGCTCGTAATACTATTGAAATGATTCGCTTTCTGAGAGATTATTCGTAGCCTGGCCAATATATTCTCTCTCGCCATGCCCATGGCAAATTTTCCTTCAACAGCCTCTCAACACCGTCCCCAAATGACGGTGCAACGACCGTCCCACCTTCGTGGGAAGCGACCCAGCCACAGCTGCAGTAGCGGAAACGCGGGAGCAGCCACACATACTCCAGGAAGAATATTGTTTAATTCATTAATTCCCTGGCCAACTACCGCGAACTCTGAAATCCACAAACTAGGATTAGTCTTTGTCACTCCAAAGGTGTTATTGGAGTGACAAAGAAAAATGATCGAAATTGGCGGATTTCCGAGTTTGCGGTAGGGCTGCTGACTATGACTACACTTTTTTACATAAGAACATAAGGTCTAAAGTTGTATGTATATATTAATGCCCTTGACTGTACCCCGGTAGCGTTGAGCGAAGCTGTTTCCGCCCCAAATAAATTTGGACTTTCGGAGTGGGACGCCGTACGACTTCAACGAGCGGATGAACTCCACGCAAATATAGAACATCCTTGCCGAGATATTCCATTTTTTTCTTTTTGTTCTGCACCGTGAACGTCGAAATTCGCAAATTTCGAGGATTTGTCTCTCTCACTCTAAATGCCAGGCCACGACATGCGAGCGAACCCATGAGTTGGAGCGGGATGCCGATATGGGAACTCCCTGTCGCACGTATGATTTTCCGCTAAGCCGATCGACGGTCGCCTTAGACCAATATCGTGGCCGGGCCATAATGACGCGTTCGTTGGAATGACATCCTCGAATATTACGATTTTCGATTTTCACGGTAGTAGGCCTGATTTTCGTATGAGGATACGATTACTTATAACAGTTTTTATTTTTAAATAATGATGTCCATCTCGCCAGTAGATGTTACTTGTGTATTTATAAAACACCTGGGTCGCGTTTTATAAAGTAACATTTTACAATTTCGCTGTTTACCTCTCTAACGCACGCACTTATTGGCTAGAAAGAGAGGCAAACAGCAAAATTGTAAAATGTAACTTTATAAAACGCGACCTTATAATAGATCAAAGTGCATTACAGGTTCCTGTAACTTGTAACTTTATAATATGGGGCCGGCAAACCCCAAGAACAATAGAAATAAAAAATCGGTAATGGTGAATACTGGCATAATGGTGAATATGGACTAAAGAATAAATTTCTCAGAAAGCAAAATAGTGTATATTGATATTAACATTAATGGATTACCTACGTCCAAAATCTCTTAAATTGAATTCTGGCTTATTTCAATAAAATCACTTAATGAACTTATTGCAAACCTTCAGATGTTAAAGAATTTTAAAATCGTTTGTTTTCTTTTATTGGTTCTGCATTAATCCATCCAAAATGATTCGTAACGCACTCAAAATGCCAGTTTTCTGCTGGATGTCTAGAAATACTGTGAGAAATTAAAACAGTTTACAAAAATGACAGTTTATAGGTAATCTTAAACCACTCATAAACCAGTTTATTCCTCGACTAGGAACTTTAGTATGCAAAAAGTAAAAATTGTCTTGTCATTTTCTAGAGCTATACTACAGATTATTCTTTAGAAAGTTTGTTCTAAAGAAATAATTTTTATAGACAAGTTTAACTAGACGCCATTTTTACTGCCTAATATTTTGTGAAATTATTGTAGCGAACTATTTTTTGGCTTGTTTTTGTACTTTTATGAATGTATTCTCTGTAACAATCATCCTATACTTTTTAATGTACAATTTTATGAATAAAACAAATGGCTTAAACATATAAACACAGTCAAAAAAAAATTTTTTTTTACTAAAATATTTTTATATTTGGTTAATTATTAATTAAATATTACATTTCAAGCGGGCGCTCTTATTTAAAGAGAGTTTTACACAAATTCCGCGAGAGACTTTCATCCGCACTAAGTTTTGCGTGTTTAGGTATCAGTATTAGCCGATGAAAACTATGAAATAAGAAGTTAGAAATTTGTAACGCCATGTTGTAATATTACCTTAGCATTATTCTTTTGAGATCTGCGCCATTATACGTATCGTTGTCTATTTCTATTAAAATCTTTCTTAAAGCTGGTAGAGTTGAGTTCATTTGGTTTTAAAACTTCTCAGTTAAGTACTTCTGTTTATGTCTATAGTTTATCTATTAACTATTTACTAGTGCACATTGTGGTCTATAAATAGTATAGAAAGACTCTAGGAGAATGCCTTAAGACTATTTGAAAATGTTTAACGCTAAACTCTGTCTATTCGTGGTTTCTAGAGGGAGTCTTATGAATAGTTACAAGGTTGTGCCCACTTTACTATAGACTATCTATAAGCGTTATTGAAGATAGCTTGGGGGATATTTTATTCTTATGGTAGACAATCAAATCAAAGTCTATTAGATATCTAATATCCCCTTTTTAGATTCGCTTTTGTTACTTGGGCTGCCGGCTCCGCAGAAAAATAATATGCACACATCAGCCGTTAAATGGGAAATGTCTCGGATGGCGTGTAATTGTAGGCCGAGGAGTAGCCGAGGCCGACAAACATGTGATCCGAGGCTTTCCCATTTAACGGCCGATGTGTGTATATTATTTTTCTGCTGAGGGATCTTGGCATGTAATCTACTATTGTATACAAATGTAGGTTTGTTTTATATTGTTCGCAACATCTATTGACGGCAACTTTATGAAGTACAGTCAATAAAAAATGTAGTTTACCATGTTTCGACTCTATTTAGTAGTAATTAAGTCAATAAGTCAGACCACATTTTTTGTTGACTGTACAACTTTGATCCGTTTTGGCTGATTTATAATATACCTAATCTTATAGAGTCCCACATAATAAAATCTCATTAATTAGGGTAATTGTATTGTATTGTATTCTGGCCATTTTTTTCCGCATTTTGACATCAAACATGCCTGTTTTGCGTGGTCCCAAAGCTGGCCTAGTACTTGTTGGGGGACTTCACGTACACCCTTGAATTTCTTTGCACCTTGTTTTCCTTCACCGTAAAGCACTTGTGAATATGAAATGATTTTTCGTACATAAGTTTTTGAAAAACTCATTGGTACGAGCCGGGGATCGAACCCACCACCGCTGCGTAGCAGCCGTGCGTTTTACCGCTAGACCACGAGCGCTAATTAGGGTAAGTTATGTTCTTTAATAAATTCCCTATTAAATTACATAATAACATTTATTTTCAGGACAAAATATGTTAAGTATATACCTACCTAATAATATTTAAACTCGTATTTTCGAAACAACAGAGATTAGGTTCATTAGACCAGAGTACGGTCCCCAAGTATCATACGTACCATTTCTCTCAAAACCTTTTGATCTAATGCACCTTATTTTCCCGATATCTCATTATGAAATTGAAGCATCAAAAGATCGGATACAATTTTCCTGGTTTCCTGTCACTATACTTTAATGGTTCAATGATCCGTATAATATTAGGGTTCTCAGAACTTTCTCGATAACACGCAATGTTGACACTTTTGAAAACAAAAAAAGCGGGACATTATTCGATCCAGCCCAGCGGAAATCTTTACGTGTAATAGTTTTATTTGTTATGCAAGGCTTGTTTCGCGCTTGCGGTAGTATTGAAAGCTAAACCATTAAATATTTTATCGTTCAAAATTATAATTTAATAGTACGTCCCGTCACCTAAACAACTCAATATTAGCGTGAAAGACACGCAAGTGGATAAAGTAGACTGTTGCTCGGGATTTGGAAGGATAAAGGAAGCCTTTCCGAGCTAGTCAAGTAAAATACCTAATGTTTGTTATACATGGGTGTAAATTTTTATCTTACTCGCAAGTAGTGAAATTGAAACTGTTTAGAACTGAGAGGAATTAATCATTTATGATACAAGTGTGGAAAGTAGGCTTTCCACACTTGTACGTTCAACATGTGTATCATACATTTCAACATGTGTATCATACAACATTTTACTATGCAGTATGCGAGGAAAACCAGACTATCTCGGCAGTACCAAACAGGTAGTGCGGAAAAGTACTATGAAAATTCATTCCTGCACACATGCGAGAAATAAATCACTTTCTGTGCATGAGTTTACCCTTAAAAAGAGCACTTTCTGAGCATATGCATTTAGATTTAGATTTAGATTTATTTATTTCACAAAGTAAATTACAATATAAATTAAGTGTTACATTAATCTATATGAATTTAAATTATGATCGTCCAAATAAAATAAAAATAAAAATTACAAACATTAAAATAATGTCAAAAAATGAATATAAACATAATAATTTAGCATTAAAAACAAAGAAGAACATCATAATTATGATATCATACACAGTGATCGTCAACTTATATGCTAAAATAAACTAATATAAAATAGGAATTAATGAGATAAATCATGTCAAACAATTTTACGTTTATAATGTCAAGTAATTAAATAGGTTACGTACATTATAATTTTAATTCCATGTATTCGGTGACCGAATACAGAGGGTTGCTCAATAAAAAGATCCTCAATTGACGTTCAAAAGCTTCGTCAGATGTTTCATTTCTCAATTTGGCGGGTAGACGTTCATAATAAGTTGGACCTATTACACGCGGGTTTTTACTTTTTTACACGAAAGTGCCATGCGCCGCGCCACCGTTCTCAGTCGCCCAGTGGACCTGATCACCTTGCCGGCCACCTCAACGCGCCTAAACATTGACAAGTTCTTTCTAACGAACATCAGTACTTCGAACAAATATAATGAGAATAGTGTCATGACATTATTATTTTTAAAAAGTTCCTTGCAGTGGTGCTTGGGTTCAACTCCAGCCAGTAATCTGATCGCACGTTTCTGAAGGATCAAAACTCTTTTAGCATCTGTCGAATAGCCCCAGATCATCACACCGTACGACATCAACGAGTGAAAGTGTGAGAAATATAAGCTTACAGCTTTAAGTGCCTTCTTCGATATCAGTGGTTGTAGTTTTCTTAGAGCAAAGACAGAGCTACTTAACCTATTACAAAGCTGGTCGACATGGCACTTCCAGTGAAGATTTGAATCTAGTATAAACCCGAGAAATTTTGTCTCACTACATAACGGCATAGGACCGTTTGCGATACAAGAGGATACTGTAGCACTGCGACCCGAGAAAAGCATTACGTTAGACTTGGCTACATTTAACATCAGGCCATTTGACGAAAACCATTCCTGTAGTTGGTTGCAAGCCTCATGGATTCTCACAGCAAGTTTAGCGTGGGTCTTCGCGCTGACAACGACTGTTGTGTCATCCGCAAATAACACGGAAACACCCCCAGTGATTGCAGTTGGAAGGTCATTTATAAATAATAAGAACAAAGTATTCCCAGTCGCAGAACCCTGGGGGATGCCCACGTTAATACAACCAGAATCCGAGATACATTTTCGGCCATCAAGGGTCATCTTTACAACTTGTTGACGGTTTGACAAGAATGATGCAAACAATTTAAGGGCGGAGTCGTTTATGCCGTACGATTTAATTTACTTAGAAGCAAGTTATGGTTGATAATATTGAAGGCTTTCGATAGATCACACAGTATGGCAGCCATTTTATGCCTGTCATCCAGACCAGTCATAATACAGTCAACGATTTTATGTGCAGCCATAGTAGTAGTGGACCGTTTTTGCCTATAGGCATATTGATTATCAGTAAGCAAATCATTTGACTCTAAGTAGTAAGTCTCATTGTAAAAGTATTTAGGTACATGGAGTGGTTGGAAGCGCGTACGTATTCTAAATACAGACTTAACTTAACTTAGACTTATATGTTAAATAAATTAAAAATAAATATATGGCTACTTTTAACATTGCTTTATGTATAAAATTATCAATGTTAACTATTTTAGTTAGCTTTTATCTTATTTAGACCTTTCAACATTTAATAAGACCTCTTCATCTTTAATAATATCTTGCCTATAAAATACGGTCACGTATATGAATATATTCTGCATTATTTTTACATAACAAGTTTACTTTATAACCACGAACCTTCATAAATATTATCGTAAGCACACAAGCCGGCAATTTTCTTTGCGCAAACTAATTGAGACGTGGTCGCTGATAACCCACGGTGCGGCACGCGACGCTGAAATACGACCATTGTGTGGCCAGAAAAACCTAAGGGACTTTTAAAACTATCGTACAATAGTACATTGTATATTAAGGGCGGTAAATAAGAAATTGTGAACGAGTGTGAAAGTAAGGTCCAAGCCGAAGGCGCGGGCATTAATTCACACGAGTTCATAATTCTCGTACCGCCCGTGGCACACACAATGTTTTTCATCACACTTGTGAGGCAAAAAAAGTAAATAAAACAATACATTTTCACAAAACTACTCTAAAATGGTCTAAATCATTTGTCAAGAATAGGGATGTCATTTTATCATTTTTATAACAGAAGTCCCGGCGCAGCGGGCGGCGCGCTAGTACGGCGTAATGTTGTATGAAAATTTAAAAAAAAGTCATTACGACCATGGGCATAATATAGCTCATTACGTTCATGCATGCCTGCTTATAAAATCAGCATTTACGAGCAAGTGTGATGAAAAGAATACTTTAGTTGACTCCGTTCGGAAAGTGAAGGCACGTCACATATATCGACGTCTTGCTGCCTGACGCCTTTCCGAACAGACGCGAGACGCTAGCGCCAATATAATACATACTTTCAAACATGTTAGGTAGATACCGTTGAGTCTCATGTCTTCTCCTAGGATACCTAACAACGCCTAGTGTGAAAAGATGAAATTCCCGCCTTATTTTTAGAGTAGACTGTCACGTAGCAAAGTACATGTTTTTCAAAAGTGCTAAGTATTTAGTAATTTTCTGTCCATTCTAGAATTAATGCGGAATCATCAACTTTTTACACTAGACGAAGATGGGGTATCCTAGGTGAAGACACGAGACTCGACGGTAGTGTAAAGGTATTAAACCTTTACAGTCTATTTCATTTAAGAAGATGGGCTGGCATGATTATGAATTCAACTTTAGAATGGTTGCCGTCTCTGTCATGTTGAAGAATCAAATTTTATAGGGCGGATGAATGGAGACGGTCTTCATGTAAAGATGAATAATAGTATAAGTGTTATGTTGGAAAATAAATCATCATCACTACATAGTATAAAATAAAGTCACTTTTTCTGTCCCTATGTCCCTTTGTACGCTTAAATCTTTAAAACTACGCAACGGATTTTGATAAGATTTTTTTAATAGGTAGAGTAATTCAAGAGCAAGGTTTTTATGTAGGTATAGTACCCGTGCGAAGCCGGGGCGGGTCGCTAGTATTTATATAAAAAGTATCTGTCCAGGAAGCCTAGTATTCAATTATTCCCTACAATAGTTAGGGTGCGGCTCCACTGACGCGGAGAGGAACGGAGCTGTACAAAATTGACCAATTACTTTTTTCAAATTCAAAATTCGAAACACTGTGATGCGGTCTCATTGGTCGACTTCCTACAGCTCTGCGTCAGTGGAGCCACACTCTTAAGGTGCATGCAGACCAAAAGAGCATTCGCTGTTCTATCCGCAAATTTACGAAATCAACGAATCACGTTTCGTGTAACGATCGAATTTCGTACAGTAGGGGGATAGAACAGCGAATGCTCTTTTGGTCTGCATGCACCTTTACAGTATACAGATGACCTCACGTACAAGATGGAGTAGAGTAGTCGTACCATAAGCTGTCACCACGTTGTTATCGCGGACTTAACTTATGTCCGGCTCGCTCGCACCAATACGCGAGTACGATCAGGATGGATAGAACTCATAGTAAACAGGCTACTACACGCATAGGTAATGAGAGGTCTAAGTCCAGCAGTGGAGGAAAACAGATGAGATGGTGGACTATCATCACCATCATCAGCCTATGATAGTCCACTGCTGGACTTAGGCCTCTCCTATTAACTATGCGTATAGACGCATTAGGAGGTAAATGCCCATAATCGCCACGCTGGGCAAGCGGATTGGCGATCGCAGTAATGTGTCCACTATGATTATGATGCTGCTGATCATCATCAATCTTTTATGAAAGGACTGGTGGACTATTACCTATTGTTAAAAAAAGTGCGAAATGTTAGTAGGGACATTATGAAAAGATTTAGAATTGATGACATTCTTCATGCAAAATTACCCACTTAAAAAAACATTTCAAATTACCTACATAAAATTCATCAAAATTATTTAAATTCAAAGTTCAACTTAACCACGTTAATTAACCAAGTAATATTTCGGTCGTTCCTGGTGCAGAGGTTGGCTATCGCAATTTCAGCGTGGCAATGCTGCCAGTGTGATGGGCACCTTTGCACCCGGAATTACACGGAGTGGGCTCTATGATTAATAAAATAAGTAAAAAAAGTTTTAAGTTAAACGGTTTTTATTGCACCAAAAACTAGAAAATAAAAATTAGTTATAACTAACCGTAGATGCTACTTTCTGTAGATTACTCAAGTGTAAATATAATCACTGTAGTCTTCCCAAGTCGGATGCTGAAAGCCACGTTTAGCCTCTATGTCAGTGGATTAAGCGTTACCTAATCGAAAACTTTTGCCAAACTGAAATAAAAACGTGGGGCGTACGCAAGTGTGATTAAGTCACTATAGTTATTTAAGAACACACATATAAATCAAGACAGCAATAGTGTAATAAGTTTTGTTCTGGCCTTGATAAAAGCTATTTACCTCTGTAGAAGTGTTGGAACAGATGGATGATTAATTGCAAGATTAATTGAATTACTTATTTTGAACTTGTATGTTTTCTTTACAATAACGCCCCACGTTTTTTATTTCAGTTTGATAAAAGTTTCCGATTAGGTAACGCTTAATCCACTGACATAGAGGCTAAACGTGGCTTTCAGCATCCGACTTGGGAAGACTACAGTGATTATAGTTACACTTGAGTAATCTACAGAAAGTAGCATCTACGGTTAGTTATAACTAATTTTTATTTTCTAGTTTTTGGTGCAATAAAAACCGTTTAACTTAAAACTTTTTTTACTTATTTTATTTTCAAGTTTTTAGTGCAATTGTTAAGTTAATTTCCGATACTATACCTAAATTATTCAAGATCAAAGATACAATTATGCATGCTAGCGTTTATACTCTCGCGCTTTCATCACGAATCACGACACGTATTGTAAACGTAATGGACATTATTTTATGTGTAAAGAGAAGGGAATCCCTGCTGAATAGATATTTTTAGAAATCCGACACTAAATTTTTTTCATTAAATATCTCGATTGACTAAGAAAAACCAAAGGCAAGACGTGGTAAATGTAAGCTTGAATGCCCGTGCCCGAAGTGTCTCAAATGGACGTGTTATTCATACAATACCTTTGATAACAGAGATCTGACAATAAGGAATATTTCAATCAATTTGGTTTATTGAGAAATACATGTTTAAATTTTTATATTGTACACATTATACAACTCGTATTTCGAGACTATAAAATTATAAACTCATACTCTCAGTCGACAAACAGGAGGACCGCGGGTCTGACGGAAAGTCCGACGCAAACCGAGGGCCCAAAGGGTCAATCCAGGCCCGACGGCACGCCCTACGCGAGCCCGAGGGGTATACTCATACTCTCAGTCTCATTAACTGGATGACTGCAGGCCCGACGGCTCGCCCTACGAAATGCACTCACGCTGTCACTCTATCAACTGGAGGGCCGCAGCCCGACGGCTCGCCCTACTTGATCCACTCACACTGTCACTATCAGCTGGAGGGCCGTAGGCCGACGGCTCTCCCTACGCGATCCACTCACAATGTCACTCTATCAGCTGGAGGGCCGCAGGCCCGACGGCTCTGCCTACGCGATCCACTCACGCTGTTAATCTATCAGCTGGAGGGCCGCAGGCCCGACGGCTCGCCCTACGCGAAACACTCACACTGTCACTCTATCAGCTCGAGGGCCGCAGGACCAACGGCTCGCCCTACGCGATCCACTCACGCTGTCACTCTATCAGCTGGAGGACAGCAGGCCCGACGGCTCGCCCTACGCGATCCACTCACGCCGTCACTCTATCAGCTGGAGGGCCGCAGGCCCGACGGCTCGCCCTATGCGATCCACTCACGCTGTCAGTCTATCAGCTAGAAGGCCGCAGGCCCGTCGGCGCGCCCTATGCGATCCACTCACGCTGCCACTCTATCAGCTGGAGGGCCGCAGGCCCTACGACTCGCCCTGCGCGATCCACTCACGCTGTCACTTTATCAGCTGGAGGGCCGCAGGCCCGACGGCTCGCCCTACGCGATGCACTCACTCTATCACCTGGAGGGCCGCAGGCCCGACGGCTCGCCCCACGCGTTGCACTCACGCTGTCACTCTATCAGCTGGAGGGCCGCAGGCCCAACGGCTCTCGCTACGCGATCCACTCACGGTGTCAATCTATCAGCTGGAGGGCCGCAGGTCCGACGGCTCTCCCTACGCGATCCACTCACGCTGCCACTCTATCAGCTGGAGGGCCGCAGGCCCAACGGCTCGCCCTACGCGAACCACTCACACTGTCACTCTATCAGCTCGAGGGCCGCAGGCCCAAGGGCTCTCCCTACGCGATCCACTCACGCTGTCACTCTATCAGATGGAGGGCCGCAGGCCCAACGGCTCGCTCTACGCGATCCACTCACGCTGTCACCCTATCAGCTGGAGGACCGCGGGCCCGACGGCTCGCCCTACGCGATCCACTCACGCTGTCACTCTATCAGCTGGAGGGCCGCAGGCCCGACGGTTCGCCCTACGCGATCCACTCACGCTGACACTCTATTAGATGGATGGCCGCAGGCCCGACGGTTTGCCCTATGCGATCCACTCACGCTGTCACTCTATCAGCTGAAGGGCCGCAGGCCCGGCGGCTCGCCCTACGCGAACCACTCACGCTGTCACTCTCTCAACATTTCCATAAACCTGGCTGTTATGGCAGGCAATGGCGCGTGTCTCAGCAGTATCAGGTTTGAGGAGTTGGAACTCATATTAAATCCGTCTGTATCTTTTCGTCCAATGTTCCTCAGCATTTGAAGACGAAAGTCTTTGGTCAGTGTATGTTTCCAGTGATGACATACGGTACTAAACCGTAGTCGCTTACAATAGGCCTTATAAGAAGGCTTAAAGTCACCCAAAGGTGAGGGCTATGGTAGGAGTCTCTATGCGAGATCGGATTAGAAATGAGGCCATCCGCAGCAGAACCAAAGTAACCGATATAGCTCTTCGAATCGCTAAACTGAAGTGGCAGTGGGCGGGTCTCGTTGCGCGTGGGGCCGATGGCCGTTGGGGCGGTAAGGTTCTCGAGTGGTGGTCACGTACCGGAAGGCGCGGCGTGGGTAAACCCCCCACAAGGTGGATTCATGACCTGGTGAAGGTCGGTGGATGCGGGTGGCACAGGGCTGGTTCTTGTGGCAATCTTTGGGGGAGGCCTATATTATGATGATGATGATGATAATTAAATCCGTATGTTTCTACCAAATATCTAAAGCAGTACTTAAAAATCTACATATCGCTAAACCTAGCGGTTGTGGCAGGCAGTAACACTGGAGTATCAGATTGGAGGAGTTGGACATTAGTATTAAATTCGTATGTTTCTACTTAATATCTAAAGAACTTCTTTAAAATCAAGATCTCGATAAAAGATAACCCTTCCGGTTATTGTAGGCAGTACTGCAGCATCAGGAGTGAGGAGTTGGAAGTCAAGATCAGGCTGTTAGCATTTGATTATGCCAAACATGCTATACTTTAATTTTCACGTGTCTAACACTCTCGGTTAAGGTAAGCAGTACGTCTGCAGCATCAGGCTTTGAGGATACAAGGATACAAATATTATAATATTGCATTGTCATGGGGACTTGATATGAGTTCAAAATTTTATTGATTTCGGTGCAGTAGAAGTGGTCGAAAAATCGATCACAAGATTTGAAGCATCGACGACAGTTGATACGCGGTGAAGTTAATAAAAACCGTTTAAAAAGTGTGCGTCGAGTATTTGTTAGTTTGTAAGTAACATTTTAAGTATTAGCTCAATTTTTTTAAGGCGGTTAGTCGTGTTATCTTTAGGTGGGTAATGTTACCCACGAAGGCGAAAATTAGCCGACTTTACGGTATTTGACATCGCTGTTTGTTAGGAGTGTATAGTGTACATAAGTAAATGATTTAGATGAAAGACTAAATTTGGCTTTGTGTACGCTACGATACACATAATATACATATAGGTATAGGTATAAGTATAGGTATTGAATTCGACTGTACCTACCCTGTCCGGGTACCCTGTGAGTGTATAAATAATGTTTAAAAGGTACTGTATCGTATTACATATTTAATGTTAATGCTGAAAAAATATTATTTACCAACGAAATACCCAATTACCATCAATAACGGCTTTGAAGCAGCAGCTAACAAATCTTTCACGTGTGATACGGTTTAAAATCTATTAACGGTATCGTTTGTGTCAGTGCAATTATTTTATCCAGCTGACTGCGATTAATTAGAATAATAGGTATATTGATACACATGACCGATTCTCAGTTGTATGCTAAAATAATCAATTTAACATGCCCTGAGGCAGATTTGAAACTCAATTGAACTAAATGTTTGCCGATGGGGAATGAAAATACCAGAATGGTCAAAGCGTATTTATTTAGGTTGCCATTGTTTAGATTATTATATTTAGTTTGCTAGTGTAATTAATACTACACAAAATATCATAACATTACACAGCATTGTTGTTGAATCATGGATGATTTATGTGATAATGGGTATTTGCAGTAGAAGATTAATATTGATGATTGTGAAATTTCAACTATGTGTAAACAGGGTGACATCTGGATGTTGGAGCAAGAGAACTGGGTACTAAGGGTGGCTACGGTGAGCAACTTTCACTATGGAGACAATCAAGAAGCCACAAAAAAAAATCGAAATATGACTTAATTATTTATTAAAGTCCAATTAACTCAACGTGATGAAATCAGAAATGAGGAGATCCGTAGGCGAACTAAAGTTACTGACAGTGACATAGCCCTCCTGATTAGCAAGCTGAAGTAGCAATGGGCACTTGGGCAGGCCACATTGCACGCAGAGTAGATGGTCGATGGGGTCAAAAAGTGCTCGAGTGGAGACCACGGCTAGGCAAACGCAGCGTAGGACGCCCACCCACAAGATGGACAGACGATCTTATGAAAGTGGCCGGGACACGCTGGATGCAGGTCGCGTCTAACTGGTACATGTGGAGGTCCAGAGGGGAGGTCTATGTTCAGCAGTGGACGTCTTATGGCTGAGATGATGATGATGACGATGAAGTAACTCATATTTAGGTAATTTTTTTTCGCGATTTCTTGTTCGTATCCATAGTGAAAGTTGCTCAGAGTGACTTCCCTAGTATATTTCGTGAAATATAAATTGGTAACTTTCTACCTACATTATAGTAAAAATTAAAATTCAATTTATATATTTCTCGAACTATACCCAGTTCACTCTTGCTCCACGACCTAGATGTCACTCTGTGTACCTAATAACTTATTAGTAATAAGTCCCGATACCATCTGCACATTTTGTCATCATCATCATCATCAGCCTATGATAGTTCACTGTTGGACGTAGGCCTCTCCTTTTAATTATGCGTCCATACGGCATTTACCTCCTAATGCGTCCATACGCACTAGGAGGTAATTGCCCATAATCGCCAAGCTGGGTAAGCGGATTGGCGATCGCAGTAATGTGTCCACTATGATGACGCTGCTGCCCATCATCAATCTTTTATCATATAATGGTCAGTGACACTTCAAGCCCTTAGTCGACTCTTACGACACCCGCAGGAGGAGTTGGGGTGGTGACAAATGTATTCTTACTGCCGTCACCACACGGCCAATTTGTACTTAGTAGGTATCCTTAGAATTATAACTAACGTGAGACTCAAACATGTTTAAATATTTATCAAACGGGTTACTCACGTAATTTAAGTCGATAATTGCTCGACTTGATTCGATCCATATAGATGATCCTCATCATGGAGTACCCGCGACCTAAGCCCGACGTGTACTCAATGTACGAAACATTTTGAGCAATTATTACCCGTTTGATAAATATTTAAATTAGTAGGTAACCATTTGTGCTTTTGCTTGTCTACAGTATTTCAGAACCTTGCCTAGTCCACAACTAGGTATCTCTTCTTCTTTGTTAGCCTTTTTCCACAATTTCGGTGTATGCCTCTTTCAACATTTTTCATTTTCTACGGCACTTAAGCTGCTTGCATCAAATTTGCGCCCGCGATCTTCTTCATGTCATCTTTCCAGGAGGCTTAGCCAAGTTACCAATCGCCAACGCTTAGTAGCGTATCGTAGTTTTCCCTCTCTGTTACTCTTTCATATTAGGTCTCTTTCATATTAAGACAGTTAGCTGCCTTTCGTTTACGATTGAGGACTAAGCGTTAGCCATTGGAAACATGTCTAAGCACCGCGAACACCGGAGGCCTGCTACCGCGAACACCGGAGTACGTAAATTTCGGATATTTGTCTCTGTCACTCCAAAAAAGCGTCTTTAGAGAGGTCATCATCATCATAAATTTAAGTCGGTGGAGCAGCTTCCATGATTCCCTGTCCAAAGCCTTTTCTTTAAGATCTTGATACGACACGACTTCCACTTTCTCTTTCAGTTGGTCCATGTATGCTAATCTTGGCCTGACACTCTTCCTTCTGCCTTCTACTTTTCCCTCTATGATGGTCTTGATGAAATCGTCGTGTCGCAACAGATGGCCTAACATTTCCCCTTTTCTATTCTCAATGGTATTCAATAGGCATCTCCGTTCTTGAACTAAGTTTAAAACCTCTTCATTCGTTTTTTTCTCCATCCAGCCGACTTTCGCCATACGCCGCCAACACCACATTTCAAATGCCTCAAGGCGTTTGCTATCCCGTTGTAGCATCATCCATGTTTCGTACCCGTATAACGCAATACTCCAGATGTAGACTTTAATCAATCAATTTTTTCCTTATAAGTATTGCCTGAAATTCTGTTTTGAATAGAAATTTATTTTTGTTAAAAGCTTTCTTAGCCATAGCTATTCTGGCTGTAATGTCTTGTGGACATTAGAGAAGTCACCGTGATGAAATCCCCGAGATTTGGGGATTTCGTAGGGCTGCAGCGCATTTTGTCGTCCTTGCGGGCGTTTCTAACATGGCTATCATTCAAGGAGACCGTTTGCATCAGGATCTCTCATTACGGGCAACGTGTAAAATTCTCTCTCATTTCAACAGCGCTATTCGCTTGGCTACATCATTGACTTTGCTTTCTATCTACTGCCCTCTGCGCTACTTCCAATTTGTGGATGACGTCTCGTCGCCTGGTACCACATTACACATAATTGAGCTTACCATAGGACTAGGTTGATTTGTGTAAAATGTCCCAAGATTATTTATTTCTATAATTATATAATATGTTTATATATCATTTCCGAATTTCTAGTGAAATAAAACCTCAATTGCGTTGCTCTGTAAAGAGGACATTTTTATTACATATTTTTATACCTAAGTACTTAATCAACGTAACAAGCAAATTATATTAAGAACTAAAACTGAAAGTTAAATCTCTTACCTGTAAAGAGAAACAACATTTAATGCTAATATTCCACTATTAATATTATTTATGTATTTTATTAGTTATTTCGATATTGATCGTAATCAGCCTTTGACATTTGACACAACGATCTTACTGTCAAGTCAACAGTCTTCTAACGTGCCAGACAATGAAGTAAATAGGTTGAATGAAGGAATAGCTTCATTATCATCTCCCCCCCCCCTATTTTCAACATATTTACCTACCTATATATTACTCTCAGACAGCAAATCAAATTATGTTCACAACTACTTTGATTTGTATCTTAAAAAAGTCACACTACTACAAACTAACTTTACAATATCTAACTTTATTTACATGGTTTCTAATAATGGAACCAGTTTAGTAATATGGAAGAGATTTGACTCTAATTTCCTGTGTCCTGTATTTACTTTGTAAATAGAGTTCGATATTTTTTCCACAATCTTATATGGACCTATTTTAATCTCATCTAGTATTTTCCTGTTGAGACGATTCCCATTCTCAACATATACCCAATCTCCTACCTTAAGATGACAAATTTTTCTATTTTTATCAAATTGTTTTTTATTGTAATTATGTGATTTTATAGTATTTTTCAAAGCAATCCGTCTATCTCGTAATAAATCTTTACATGTGTTCGCTTGTTTTAATTCCACTGGTAATATGTCTACATTTTTACCTTCCAACAAATATGTTGGGGAAAATCCGGTCACTGTATGTTCGGTTTCATTATACCTTTGGGTGCATTCATGGGCAATGGTCGTCCAAGCCATTTTTTCTTTTCTTTCGTTTATTCTACATCTAATTTTATTGACAAGTGTTTGATTTAGTCGTTCATTTATACCATTGGAGAATGCAGCATTCACTGCTGTGAAGATAATAGGAATATTTTCACTCTCCAAGAATTTTTTAAACTCCCTTGAATTTATACCCGGATATTGATCTGATAAAATCATACCAACCTTATTGCCTTTAGGAATCTTTTTCACAAGTTTTATAAAATCACTAGCATTTTATGTCTTAGAAGTTAAAATGAAAGCATACCTTGAGAAGTGATCTACCAATAAATGCAGGTATGTCTTTGTGGATCGGGAACCCACGAATCCACCAATGGTGTCTATCGACACTATCTCAAAAGGGCATGTTGCCGGCCCCAAATGCGACATTAACCCAAACTGAAACTTTTTTCTGGATTTGTTTTTAATGCAAACTTATTTCTCACAAACGTTTTTAATAATCTTCGATAAGTTTTTCGCAATGTAAAATGGTTTTATTTTGTTTTCCAATTGTTGTATTCCTATATGATAATAAAAATAATGTATATCTTTCACGATTTTCTGACCAAGTTCTTCCGTTATTTTATTTTTATTTCGAATATGTTTATAGTATAACTTGTCTCTCAACACCAGCCTGTTTTTATTTTGTTGTATGTCGTTATTTTTCTCTTGGTCATTAATTATGTCCTCGAGTTTAATAAAATTTATTATTTTTAATATTACCACTTGATTTTCATCTGATTCTAAGACAGGATTCCTGCTTAAGCAATCGGCTTCTAGGTTATATTTTCCAGGGGAATAAACTATGTCAAAATTAAATTGTGAAAGATAATATGTTAGGTCACCCAATTCTTCATCTGTCCTTGCTTTAATATTCATCTTCTCGAGGGGTTTATGGTCAGAAAAAACAGTGAACTTCTTTCCTATCAACCAGTGTTGCCAGTACTTTACTGCTTCTTTTATCGCCAAGCACTCTAAATATATAGCCTTCTTTTTTTTCTGAGATTCGTTTAGTTTTCTTGAAAAATATGCACAAGGTTTCTCTTCCGTGTTATTCTGTGGTTGTTTTAAAATCGCGCCTCTGCCCTGAATCGATGCATCTGTGTTAATATGTATAGGCAGATCTGGGTCAAAAATTGCTAAAATTGGTTTCTGGCATAATAGTTTCTTTATAGTCTCAAACGCCTCTTGATATTTATCAGTCCAAATAAATGACTGACCTTTCCTTAAGAGATTATGCAAGGGATCTAATAAAATTGATATATTTGGTACATATTTGCCGTAAAAGTTTATTTTACCAAGAAATTGACGCACATTTTTTGTGATTTTGGTATTGGGAATTCTTTGATTGTGATTAAGTTATCTATAAGTAGAGAGACCGTATTATTTTGTATTACATGGCCTAAGTACTTCACAGAGTCTTTAGCAAAATTGCATTTTGTGAACTTGAGCCTAAAGCCTTCCTTTGATATTGCTTCTAACAGCAGTGATAAATGCTTCACGTGCTCTGCAAATGTTTCGGAAAATATTAAAATGTCGTCTATGTAATTGACAGCGAAGTCTGTTAATCTATGTTTCCTTATTATACTGCTTAGTATTCTCTGAAAAATAGCCGGTGAAGTTTTTAGTCCATATGGGAGGCAAGTCCACTGGAATTGTCCTTCCTGGGTAACAAACGCTGTTTTTTTCCTATCTTCAATCTTCATGGGGATGGACCAGAATGCAGAATTTACATCTAACGTTGAGAAAAATTTGCATCGCCTTGTTTTAACCATTAGATCCTCTATCAATGGGAAAGGTTGTGATTGTGGGACAACAATCTTGTTCAGGTCCCGAAAATCTATACACAGCCTTGTTTTTTTCCTGTCTTCTTTCTTGTAGGCTAATGTGACCGGGGCGGCAAAAGGGCTATAAGACTCTTCTATTAATTTTTTTCTTAACAAATGTGATATTTGTTGCTCGATTTCCTTTCTATCCTCTATAATACACCTATACGGTCTCTTACTACAGTATTTATCTATTTGCGAATCAATGTGTGCCTCGTACCCCTTCACCTGTCCTATGTCATATTTATCTTTTGCAAAAAGTGTACTATATTTACTAATTAAGTCATCAATTTCAGACTGCTGTTCAGTTGAAAGATGATTGATGGCTATCTCAAAGTTTTTGACGTCTACGTGCTCATTAAAGTTTATTTCGACTGTATTTTTTCCTTTATTTTTATTTTCCTCAATCATATCTAACTCTTTATTTTCAATACTAAAATGTTGATCGTGTTTTTCATCCGTACCGTACCTAACAGATCAGTATTCAAGCTCTCATTTTTCAATCTTATTATCTTCTCCTTATGAGGTATTTCCGTTATTTGTGTATTTTGTGATATTTCTAATTTGTCATCCTGTATGAGACGGAACTTTGCTATACAATCTAAGCCAATCAAAAAAACATAGTCAAAATTCATCTCATCTATAACAAAAACATTAATGCTATATTCTAAATCAAAAAATTTTACATTTAACGTCACCATTCCAATAGGATGTTTTACGCCATTAATTGTTTTTAAGCTTATTTTGTTCACTTTATCAATTTTGGAGTAATTTTTTATATGTAACAATTTTGAACTTATTAAAGATACATTTGATCCTGAATGATAAACTCCAACAATTGACAAAGTGTTGTTCAACAATAATTTTGTTTTAATCAATGGCGTAATAATTAGTTTTTTGTGTCTATATCATTTAATTCGACCTCTAACTCCGAGTGATTAATGCTTATCTGTTCGCGCTTTGCTCCATCACCACTCTTGTTTTTGAACCAGCAGAGTGACTCAGGGTGGTAGCGGATACCCCTTTTCTCCTTTTCACAAATACGGCAGGGACGGTAGTCCTCCCTATTTTTTCTTTTATATTGTTTTCTGTCTTCGACGTTTTTTTCTCAAAAACTTTCTTATTTACTAAATGTTCTAAGCCTCTGAGGCTATTAAATAGATCCTCAGTTACTTTTAACTCCTTCCTGTCAATCCTATCTGCCACAAAAATTGGCAATCCCGTGACAATCAAGTCTATTAACGTCGATTTATCCATTTTATTATTTATTTCTAATAAAAACCTCTCTTTTTTAATCGCATATTCAAGTAAAGTTCCTTGTCTGTATTTAAAAAACATAGCGTACCTGACTGGCGACCAACCTTTGTCCGCATATGTGTCGCAGAACATCTTCCTCCATGTTGACCATTCAGATTCCACTGTATGTTTTATTACCATTGAGCTATACCAATCCAGGCACGAATCCTCCAAAAACAGCCGCAATGCCTCAATCCTCTGAGTATCCTCTGCTATCCCGAGACGACGACACTCTGATTCAAAAGTAGAAATCCACTGACATGCATTTGTTGTTTTATTTGTGAATTTATCACAAATAATTTTTTCAGCTAATTTCTTAGTGTTGTGTGGTTTAGATAACTCTTTTTTATCGGCAAAGCTCTCCAAAATTCTTGTCAACACCTCTTCTGAAATACCCGCAGTGCTAACTTTTGCTTGAGATTCGGGTACAGCTTCCTCTAATAAATAACCTTTGAACTGCATATTACCCTCTTCGTCCGTATAAATACTGCTCAACTCGGCCGTCATCACAATCCAAACCTGTCTTTTGTCATGCCTCTTCTGTAATGTGATCTTGACTTTTTCATAAATTGCTGTTTTTATAATCGCTTCATGTAATCTCACCGGTTGAAGCTTCTCCGGAATTAAATATTTATGATTGTCGACCGTTGTAATTTGTAATTGATGTTATGCAACATACATTCGTTTTTGGGTCTTCTAGTTAGAAGACCCAAAAACGAATGTATGTTGCTTTACAGTAAATTCAAATTTCATCTTCGCCATGATTTTTATTAGCCGTACAAATGTTGTTTTATAATATGTTTATATATAATTTCCGAATTTGTAGGGAAATAAAACCTCAATTGCGTTGCTCTGTAAAGAGGACATTTTTATTACATATTTTTATACCTAAGTACTTAATCAACGTAACAAGCAAATTATATTAAGAACTAAAACTGTAAGTTAAATCTCTTACCTGTAAAGAGAAATAACATTTAATGCTAATATTCCACTATTAATATTATTTATGTATTTTATTAGTTATTTCGATATTGATCGTAATCAGCCTTCGACATTTGACACAACGATCTTACTGTCAAGTCAATAGTCTTCTAACGTGCCAGACAATGAAGTAAATAGGTTGAATGAAGAAATAGGTTGAATTAAGGAATAGCTTCAATTACAATTATATTTAGAAGACCTGATTATATAGTAGACTACGAAGACGAATTTTATTACACAGTTAGGTTACAAACATGCAAGATTTCCGTTATATTTATATGGGTAAAATGTCGATATTTAGTCCTACTACAGTTTGTTTGAAAAAATGAAGGCACGCTAAATAAATAGGCGACCTTGCTTTCAGACGCCTTCACTTTGAGCACAAACTCTATCATCAGTCCAATTCACACTGGGCTTTGTTAGGCGGTGCCCACGAACGGATAATGAGGCCGTTTGGCAAGACCCAGATGGTATCGCGGGATCGCTTTCAGCATTAATGGTGTCGTATGAATTTAGACATAGTTTGACCGATCGGGATAATGACCTTGAAAACCAAATCGCTATGTGCTGAGAATGTATAAATAAAAATTCGAATAAGTATGGGCGGCATCTTTTTTCTAATGCCAAAAGTGCAAAGTGCCTAATGCTCGATTTCATGAAACTTTTATTCGAAGAATAAACCTTACTAACAGATACTAGTGTCAAATTACTATGGAGTTTAGACAATACTAAACGGGAGCAAGCAATATTTTTCAAATAAAAGTTTGGTAAAATCGAGCCAGTGTTGTAGGAAACAAGTCCTTAAATTAATCGTGGAGTTAACTTATGTCAAATTAGTAAACAAATATCCAATAAATATCCTTACGATAAAACTCTTTACGTTGGACATGAGTATTGAGTATTGGTATCCGTATATAATGCTTCATTAATAATCTAAATTCATGCGTCTGCAGGACGCCAAATTCCGAAAAGAATTTTGTAACCAATAAATTGTATTCAATCGATCATTAAAATGAGCGCATCTCACTTGCATGTCCTATGTAAATGATTTTGGGGTGAAAAGGGTATATCATACGTAACCAATCCAATTTTCCTGTAGTACTATATTGTTGAATGTAAAGTTTAAAATGATGTTTTACATAAAATTCTTGAATACTTTGGACTTTCCGTATCACCCCCTGCAAATCCTTAAGAGTAAAATGTAGTTCTGATTGCACTGCACCTAGAAACTGTCGGGAAAGGAACAAGTAGGTAAGTACCTAATATTTTATTAGTTAAAGAGTTGCCAGCAAGCTCAATTCTCCATGCAAACGTATACAGGTTGTAACCGATAAGTGTTTACAGGCCATAATTCCGTAAATATGAGAGATATCAGAAAACTTTTAACTGATATCGAAAGTATGTAATATCTGATCTTATTTTGAGATACGGAGGATATCTGCCGTCCTATACCTAAAACCGGCCTAAGCAGCAAAATAGTAGTTTTCAATTGGATAAAGATTCTGAAAGAGGAAATAAAACCCTATAGACTGGTCTTGGAATCATATTTTTATCATTTATATTCACGGAGATACTCAATCCAAATACCCCGCTAAGTGCAGTATAAGTTGATAGATTACAATACTATAAAATGGCAAATCTACATTACATAGCTATAAGTAATGTTAAGGTACTTAGCAGTTGTATTCATTTAATGATTAAACTGCATGATACGCAGCTAAAAACACGTTACTTGACAAAAACTGCTTATATCCTCGTTTAAGTCCTTTTACCCTTTTATTAAAAAAATTTGTTACTAACTTTTACTGTCTGATACTCCATTAAAAAACAGCTTCTACGCTTAAACATGGCTAAAGTCCCTTAACCTTTTATTAATAAGAACTCAATTACGATTTCGGCTACAAATACAACACTAAAACCTAGTGACTTAGTTTAAACGGATGAAAACTACAGAAAAAAATACAATGTTACAAGACTAAAAACACGCTAATCAACAATACTACGCTAATACCCTGCAAAGTGCAAAACCCCTCCCCTCAGATCTGACCGCCGTGGCCGGCAGTTCACTGTGCGGCGCTCGCGCACGAGGTTATGTATCAGTGATAGCTGCATGTTTCTCACCGCAAAATGTCTGGAATGCGACGGTAAGTGTGTAATATATTAAAGTTATGTGTACAGTAGTTATTCTGCATATTATTTAAGGCTATGTTCATTGTTTTCAACCAAAGATAAATATATTTTTGATGAGCTTTATTACCTATTTTAGTTAGATGTTCAACTTTTTCATTTAAAGGGTGTAGCAGGATAGCCTTGGAAAAATTGCCCCCAGAGGTTTTGGTTTGAAACTATAGTCAAACGATGACTTTCAAGGAGGTAACACCATGCACAATTTTTGGACCCTTTTTTTGTTTTTTTTTTTATTATTTATTTAGGGGGGGAGAAATGCTTTACGCATACCGCCCGGGTGCGGGAGGGGACCCGAGCGGTTATGTGGGACTCCCGTTTGGCTAATGAGGCCTACGGTATACGCACTAAAAAACCCCCCATATGCCACCTCGTCGCCTTTTTGGCGTGGTTACGAGAACGCTCTCGCTTACATTCGCAACCCCGCCGGTGGCAGCTGCTTGCCGGCAGCTCCTTCGCGGGTGTCCGAAGACCCTCCAGGCTGGGCGCGCCAGATGGTTGGACGCGCCTTCCTCCTCGGTCTCCATGATGCATTGTGGCGGACCCTCCCGAGACCGTAGGTGCCGGAAGGTTTCCCGGGACCCAGCGGCATATCAGATCTGTGGTTATGCCGCCAACCACACTTCGGCTGCAGAGGATAGGGCGAGCGGCAACGACAACACCGACACTCCTCTTCCTCCGTAGCCCCACCGACGCCGTTATGGCGGAACGGCCCCGCCAAGGTCGCAGGGGGTAGGTAGAGTGGCGCTCCGTAATACCATCACGCCTCTCCCCCTGCGATCCCACCTCGGCCGCAGAGGATAGGGACAGCGGCAACGACAACACCGACACTCCTTTTTCTCTGCGGTCCACCTCCACGCGTCCTAAGCGGGCTCGGTGAGCCCACTTGGAGCGTCCTCCTCGGGTCAGCCGGCAGCCCAAAACTGGCCGGCCCCGGGTGCCTCTTCGCTTCACCGTGGGCGACCAGTCCACGGTTACTGAGCCCCTCCACCACGACTAGGTGGACATTCCACGGGGGGACAATTTTTGGACCCCCTTTTACCTCCACTAACCCCAATAACATAAACCAATAAACCCCTAAAATTTTACTGTTTTTTTTTTAATGAATATGAAGTCCTAGGAGGCTGTCTTTTTTTAATAATACCTTTAGGCCGTAGTATTATATGTGCAAAATTTGGAAACCGTCACTAACATAGTTCAGGAGTAAAAAAAATAAAACAGTTTCACAGTTATTGGGGTTTTGGTGGGTTTGTGAGGGTAAGAGGGTTTCCAAAATTTGTGCATGGTGTTACCTCTTTAAAAGTCATCGTTTAACTATAGTTTCAAACCAAAACCTCTGGGAGCACTTTTTCCAAGGCTATACGTACCCCGCTATACCCTTTGTTGTAGTTTTTCGCTGAAGGTATTGTTGTAGCTGACTGTTACCTAATAGAATACATATTATGTGGGTTTGTTAATTATATATACGACAAAATTATCTACAATAGATTTTCTAGTACAGTCACTCTGTCACGCGCGTTTATGTCTATAAAAATATGTTAGGTATTAAAGGCAATCCTGTAATACTCGTAAAACGCCACAATACAAACAAAGCAACCCATGTAAGTTGAACTACATGTAATATTATAAAGGTTTCAGCAGAGGTAAGGGTGAACACCGTGGCTTTCACTTATCGTATGAGGCTATAGAAAAGCCCGCTGCCTTTACAACTTAATCAGACTACTTCCTAAACTTATTCTTAAAATATCACTTTGTGCCATCACGCTTTATTTTATAGGCAAATATTTATTATTGTTTTTAATTTCAGGCATTTTATAAGCTTGAGAATCCAGAGTATGATAGACTCCTGCTGTAATCAAAATGAAGAAAGACAACCTTCAATGCAGCGTTAAAATATATTATAATGTAAAAAATAGAACCACAGTAACTCTGTAGACGTAAGAATAAGAAATATCCTACTTTCCATCATCCATAACATATGTATTATAGGCAATGTCGGGCATGGTAGACGATTTGAAGATGATAATAATTAAGTATTGAAGTTTTATAATTAATCTCGTTTGTTAATTAAGGAAGAAATAATAAATAAGTTTTATAAATTGTTTTGTTACGGGTAATGACTAGTAGATAACATATCTAAGCCAGAAGGGCCAGTATACATTTAAATTTGACCTGTCGATACAGTAACTACAGTAAAGTGAATGTCAAATACAATAAGCTTACATTTATACTAGCCCTTCAGTAAGTAAGTGGGCGAAAGTGAAGTTAAGGTAGATGAACAGGTGATTTTATACTTTTTCCCCACACTAGCTCGGAAACACCTACTTCCCTCACTAATTTCATTGAGGAAAGTTGCATTTTAATCACTTGTGAGGGAAGTAAATTGATAGATGAACCGTGAAACGTTCAAAACCATGGAACGTCAAACGCTGGTACGGCTATGATTCGCTGATAATTTTTTGAGGGACACCATGAAAACTTTATCATACACCAGATTATTTCATATATTCAAGATAATAAATTAGATTTTTAGTATTTCATAAAAGCCTATCGCAAAATCTTATCATATTGGACAAAAGCAGATAATATACTTTTACATTCAGAACGCAACCCGCTAACACTGACGTCTTAATGTACGTCAATGTTGCCAACTTATAAAAAAATACTCGAATGTACAGTTTTGTAAGGAAAGTTTCCTATGTAATATCTTACCAAAACGTAGGCAATTTAACTTTACCTCACACATTTTTTTAATGATTGATGTTTTAGCTGCCGGATACAGATTTTATACTTAAACATCATAGAACTTTTACATTCATAGAACTGTTTTTTTTTACGCGTTCGTAACTGTTTCCTTGCTTTAGTGTGGGGAAAAATGTTGTGTTACACATGGGAGCAAAGTTTGTTTAATTATCGTGCCTTGAAACCCTCGCAACGCTTGAGATTCCATTTTTAAACCTACTATGGATTCTCTCGCTATCTCGGGTCTCAATATTGGCACGATGATTAAACAACCACTTTCCTCCCTTGTACAACAAATAACTAAGATCTGAAATCAAATTGAAGATCAAAAATGTAAACAAATGGGATACCACCACAAAAAAATAATAGCGAGAGGTGGGTAATATAAAATCATTGAAATATTTATAAAAAATGCGTATTTACAATCACTGACATACGTATAATTTTTATATATTTTAATATATGTATTACATTATTTTTTGAATGATATATTTGAGTAGTATTAATAAAATGTAAGGTGTTTAATTTGTACTACTGGCAATGATAAGAAGTCTTAAACATTTGGTTCGCAATTATAACAATGTACTTAAAAATATCAAATCATTATGGTGCTCCAAAATGACTGTTTTATGAATTCATAAAAACTCCTAAAATTTAGCATTACAAAGTACAATAATACAGATTTTAGTATTTTTACCTACAAATCAATCTTTTTAATTTTTAGTAGAAATTGATTCGATTGTAACTATAGATGAAGACTGGAATGCGTTCCCCGATTATCATTAAGATTAAAGTAACACGACATTCGTTTTCAAATATTGATTATTTACATCATTCTAGCCAATTTTAGTTGATATTATTTTTGTAATCAGGAACTGGACACTCATGTTTTTATAGTCATGTCCAAAAACATGTTAACCATTGTGATACTTGTGTATCATGGATTTAGAATATGGATATGGATTTGACAACGTAATAATAATAGCAAGAACGAAAGGGATTGTCTTATGAAACTTTTTACTAGTGGAAGTGAAAAGGAACGATAATCGTCCGTCCTTATCACTGTGCCACTATTTTTTGTGTGTGTGTGTGTTAGATGCTAAGTCTAAGTGCCACACACACAAGTATCTTCTTAGTAGTAAGTGACTATGTCTATCCCTCTTAGTGGCACACTATGTGCGGCCCCTCGTTGTGTATCGAACATATAAGCATTGTCTTAGGTTTACTTATAGTTTTGAAAGTGTGGAAATGAATAAAAAAAACCCATCTCTAAATGCGACGTCAATTTATAAAGGTGTTAAAAATAAAAAGTTTTATACCCCTGAAATGTCAATTTAGCATTGACTTTATAATGTCATGTAATTGTCATAGATTGTTTACATTTTTGATCTCGAATTCCATTTCAGAGCTTATTTCCCGCCAAGGTCTGTAATTTACATAGCTTTACTGTCCTCGGAATGCAATCTACTAATTCGATAATTGTGATGTTACTTAATAAGACTGAATAAGTTTTCACATTAAATATTTTTGTTTATTTTTATGTACAGTCGAGGAAATTGAATGCTTAGCACTTTGCGGTTCAAGTTAATTTGGTTGTTTTGTATTTACTAAGCATGTCCAATGTAAATTGAGCCATAAACTGCTAAACATTCAATTTCTTCGACCGTACTAGAAGTAATTTTGGTTTTTGTTTTCTAATTATAAAAAAAGTTTAGGCTAATTTTTACTTATATTTCGCATTTGAATAAAAACATTTTATCATACACAGTCTTATTTCATTTACCTATTTTAAATTGGTTTTAAATCCCTTTAATTGTTACTTGTAAAGTGTAGGTTAACGAGGACTTGCTATAACAATAAATAAACCATTTGGATAACATTACAAGATTATAACCTAGTTATCGGAAATTATCTGTCATGTAACGTGTTTTATGCTTAGGAATTCATACAACTAGCTATGATTTTCACAGTCATTTCATAGTTAAAAAACAGATAAAGTCCAGTAGCGTGTTTATATCAATCTTTTTTTAACTAGTAATCCTACACATAAAGTACTATAAACTCTTAAAGTGGCTTAGTCGTTATTAAGTTATGCATTGCGTATTCTGCAAAGTATAAAAACAATACTATAAACACGTTAAGTACTTACCCGTTATTTAGATATGAACTGGTAATTATGCAACGCTATAAAACGGCAAAGGTATACTTAACGGGGTTTTAAAGGTAAAATCGCTTGCATTTTTGTAATTCTTTGCAACACTAAAACAAAAAAACGATATTTTCTCATAAATATTACATTCGTTTTAAAAATGGTGCACATACAATGTAAGCCTGAATTTAGTTTTAATTTTTTTTTAACAGAAGTTCGGAATAAATCTTAATATTTTCTAGAAATATTGATTTTAATGTTTTTTGCTCATAACTCAAAACTACAATTTGTGGCTTAGATAGGTTTTAGACAAAGGACGGCAGATATGCGTCTTCGCTATCTTTGAAGATAGGTAGTCACATAAAATATTTCAATTGGCAGAAATTACTGAACAGCTTTCCAATTGTATTTTTTTTTATTTATTGTCATAATTTAATAAAATATTTAACAGTTTCCTTAAAAGTATCATTAAACCAATGTGGTTTGTCTTGATACCCTATTCCGCTTATACTATTATTGTAGAATAATCTAAATAATTCTTACAACATAAAGTGTTAGGTAAAAACTTACTTAATGTTCAAATTACTTGCCAACATAGATCAACATACATCAGAAAATGTTCGAAATTATACAAATTAACAAATAAAAATAAGAAATACTTAAATCTATTGCACTGAGAGCTGACATGAGATAGTGATAACGTTTTCATTATTCTATTGTTAATTTACTGCTTCGTTTTCCTTTTAATCTTTCAAAGGGTAAAAATCGACTAATTCATCGATCAATCCACTAAAAAGGCAGTATCGACTCGTTTGTCGTTATATTATAATATTCTTTCATCCGCCACTTACTTACTCACTAGTTCAAAATAGTTAGATAGTGAAAAGTATTGAGATTTATTACCTCCTTTCGTTTCCATCTCTTCATAACGTATCTCAAACAGTTTATTACATGTTCTTTCAGTGTTCACCTTTTCCTCAGACTCATCTCAAACCGTCGTCCCTATTGCCAGTATTAGAAAATACAATAATATAATGAAATAGCGCTCCGCCATTCGTCGCGAATAAATCCCGGGCTACATTTGTCTACGCGCGCCCCGCTCTCAGCATTCTAGCGACGTCGCTCAAATGAACGATTGTCAGTATTACTCAGTTTGAGTTGCGGGCTCTTCCGTATTGTAGCCAAGTAACATTTTGTAAAATGTGTCAGATATTTTTATTTTGTGGTTACAAATTGAATTACTAAAGATCGAAGAGCTGACGACTTTCTCGCACAGCGCATCAGTATTGTGATACTGCAAGGAAATGCCGCCAGCATCTCCGGTACAATGCCACAAGGGCCTAACCTAGTTAATATATTAGTTAGTTAGATCGAATTTATGTAGGTATGTAAATTGTACAGTTTTGAAAATGAAGACCGATATGATTAGGATATATTTTAATTTGGGCTTTTTAATAAGCATCCTAGTCAGCAAAACTATTTATTCTGTGTATTATACTTTACTTAATTAATTTTGCTAAACCTGAACATGAAGTGGATTATTCTTTGCAATCGACAAGTAAAAGTATACTATTTCATCTGGCTATTTTTCCGTAATAGAGTAATAATCATTAAAAAAATAAAAAAGGACGCGTATTTAATAGAAATGACAAATAAATATATACCTGTATTTCTACATGCAGAAGTCCTAAGTGGTGATCAGACCAGATTTCTGAGGAACTGCACTTATCAGTTAGTGCTGCACTTCGCGGAGCGTAACCGATGCACGATGGAGACAACTGGTTGACGAAATCAGAAGGAGTCACGATACTCAACAGTGGCGAAACGATTGAAGAGAAAGAGATATATTGTATTACTTCAATAAAATATTAATAACTAGAAGGCGGAGTACCGGTGGCAAATTTCTTCCGCCCTGTATTAATAACAAATGACCATGCTTTTAATAAAAAAAATTGTATAAGATAGTAAAACGGAGAATTACCCGGCTGAAACACGAGAAACGGGAAACTGAAAAGGGGTAAAGAACGAACTACCGAGGTTTGGTCGCGAACACGTCCCGATGGGGAAATGCCGTTAACGATTCTACAGTTGGCAGGTTGGCACTTCTACCATTGCTTAAGTGCCCTTTAACTATGGCGATATCGTATCCATTAAACGATTCTCTAGATATATGTACATATAAAAGGAGATTTCTCTCTCTTGGGTAGATAGCAATTTTTTTTACATAATTAAAGGCCTTCCATGAAAACAAAATTTAACGTCATACTTTTTGAGTAATCACTTTTGGCAATGAAAAAGGCGACAAATTAACATTTCATATGAGCAATCAACAATACGATATATATTTTTTTGTCCCGTTTTACTACTGCTGACGTTGTTGGTTATTTGGAAAGTAAGGCAGCTTGGATGCACCATTATTTATTTTTTTATTGACTAAAGTGAAGGTTCGATATCCGTCAAAATTATTTTATGTCTGTTTAAACGTGGTGACCAATGGCGAGATTGCTAATATTGCCACGTTTTAAACAAATTTAAAGCGTAAGGACAGGTACACCCGGCTAAGATCGGATCTAATATAAGATCGGATGATCATACATAGATATATGCGCCAAGCGATGTGGACGCATCAATGAGTGATTAAATATATATTATTTACGATAGTAGTGCGGCCTCGCCGCTGCTTATGAATCGACGCGATGAGTGCTTCAAATCCGAGTCAACCTATCGTGAACGACTTCCTCGCTTTCCTGCAGCAGAAGGAGAAGGTGCTGCGGGAGGGAGGGATGGATGCGATAACCGCTGTCGAGTTTAGTACGCGTGCATCGAGTTTTACCGTCGAAGACATCTGCGAAGCGAAGCAGGTGTTGTGCCAATCCCTTGGGGTTGTTGGCACGTATGTACCTCATCGGAAAGGGGACGAAACTGGAAGGAAGACCCTTATGGATATCAACAAAATCCTTAAGGAGAACCAGGAGCGCATTCCGGAGTTTGTGGCGAAGGATTCCTCTATCCTTTCCGTGCAAATCCCGGATAATATCGACGTATGCTGCTTGTTTAAGGATATCGTGGCCCTAAAAACGAGTTTAGCTGAGATCATCTTGAAGTTTGAAGCCGCCCAAGTAACTATTGCTGAGTTACGTGACGAAGTAAATAGTCTGCGGAATGTCCCGACTCGGTCGACGGCATCAAATTTCAGGAGCGATGACCGGCCGGCTATAAATGCTGAGTCTGTCAGTTTGCCTGTTGCTGACACAGTACCACGAGCCGCACTCGCCGCTGCGCCGCATGCGCGCCCCCCGCGCGTGCCGCCGCCTCCTGTTTCAAGTTTACGTCACCGTGCCTACGCTGACGTCGCCGGTAGGCCCGTCGCAGCCAACCGAGCCTCATTGCCTTCTGAGGGAAGTGCAGTACGGGTTGCGATTAAGGAAAAGTCCAACCGCACCAGTGTGGATAAGGAGGGATTCACACTGGTAGAAAAGAAGAGCAAGGCGCGCAGGGCGCCTCGGAAAACTTTATGTGGCACCGCCGAGCCAGTTAATTCCGGCTTGCGGGTCGCAACACCGAGTAAGGCGCTCTATGTTTCGCGCCTGCATTACTCCGGCGTGCCCGATGATGTGGTGGAGTATGTTCGCCGGAAGACTGGCTTCGCGCTGAGGGTGCAGCAGCTGCGGTCGCGCCATTATGTGCACTTCAGCTCGTTTGTGGTGCGCGTGCCGCGCCCGCTGCAGGACACCATCGCGAGTGCCGACTTCTGGCCGAAGGGCGTGGTGTTTCGGCAGTTCAGGGGCAATCTGCCGAATCCTACGTCAGATCAGACAACGCAACGGAGCCACGTCGTTACGTCGTCGCCCAAATTGAAATAGTTTTTAAGTACCTATTATTTGTTTTGTAAATTTTTAGTTCACAGTGATTTGGTTTTTACTGTTATGCTGTGAAACTTATTGGAATATAAAATAAAAATAAATAAATAAAATGACCGCAATAACTTCTGAAGTAGTAGTATTTTTTCCGTACTGGCAATATTATGCATGACGCCATTTCACCCCGCCCCTCTCGCTAGTATGCAGCAACTGCTCAGCCGCATCAGTCGTGAGTTATGAATGTTTAATAAAAAGTGATTTTTTTCGAGAATTTTCGGAGATCTGATCTTTAACAGGAAGCCATGCACCTTCTTCTCCTTACTTTAGACTTGAAATTAGATACTAGTCCGATCTTAGCCAAGAAATTGAAAGCTAAATTTCTTTTTTATCACGTACATCACATATCTGCAGGAAGTTAGTGAGAATAAATTTATGATTTTTTTTGTAACATCCTTTCAACTCACCGAAAAATAGTACGATCTTACCCGAGTGTACCTTATGTGGGTTAATCAACTTTTTTTTCTGATATTACCAGTCCATGTTTGTAGGTGTTCCAGTAAGGAAAGAGCTTATTAACAACAGGTAAATGCATGTTTGCTTAATTTAAATATTAAGCATAAGACCAGCGTGAGGAGACCATGGTAATAACAGACAAAAGAAGTTAATTCACCCATGTATAAGTCATAACATTTTCATTATGCAATTGTGTTGCTGGTGATGTAATGTTAACATGTAGGTACATATTAGATATGAGCGCCGATGGCCAAATAGCCGGCGGCGGCGCGCCGGTCAAAATTGATCGGCGGCGGCGGCGGCGGCGTATCGGCGGCGTGGCCTTGAAAACAGTTGTTCATAGAGTTAATAGCAAGGCCGAAATTTTCCATAGCAAAAATCAAATTGTCGGAGGGATCGACTCAAATGCTCTTAACTATCGATAAATAATTGACACTTGACAATAAATCATCATCAGCAGTCGCATCGCATATCGCAGTCTACTGCTGGACATAGGCCTCCCCAATTTGACGCCACCGTCTTCGATCTTCGGCTGCTCACATCCAGCTCCTGGCAACCATTCTGCGCAAATTGTCGCTCCACCTTGCCTGAGGGCGTCCTACACTACGCTTGCCGACACGCGGTCTCCACTCAAGAACTCGTTTACTCTAGCGGTTGTCGGTTCTACAGCTAATATAGCCAGCCAGCTCAGCTTGCTAATACGGTGGGCTATGTTGATCACTTTGATTCTCTACCGGATAACCTCATTTATGATTCGATCCCGCAGAGAGAAACCAAGCATAGCCCTTTTCAAAGTACCGTCAGTGTCCACGTTTCGGCTCCGTACGTCATAACGGGTAGGACGGACTGATTGAAGACTTTTGTCGTCAGACACTGTGGGATCGACGATGTGAAGACTTGACGTAGCTTCCTAAATGCTCCCCAACCTAGCTGAATTCTTCTATTCACCTCATCCTCGAAGTTGTTTCTACCCATCTGCAATGTTTGTCCGAGGTATACATATCTACCTCTCGTACTCGCCATTAATGTTGAATGTTGCACCTTTTCAGCTCAGTGTCTTAAAAATGTCCTCATTGTCCTCCCTCCATTGCATTTCAGAACGATTTCGGGGAGATAACGTCCCCTTGTGTCACGCCTCTATGAAATGGTATAGGATTTGTTTGCTGATCTTGCACTTGTACGGACATGGTGGCGGCCTCGAAGAGACATTTTATCGCTTGGGTGTATAGCCAATCAGCTTGAAATTGCTGCAAGGACTCCAGAACAGACCAGATCTCAATAGAGTCAAAGGCTTTCTCATAGTCCACAAATGCAATCAGACACATGGGCTGATTATACTCCTTTGTCTTCTGTGTAATTTGCCGCACTGTGTGGATGTGGTCTATGGTGCCGTATCCGCTCCGAAATCCAGCTTGTTCCGGAGGTTGGAATTCGTCGAGTCTCCGCGCAAGACGGTTCGTGATCACTCTTGGTCACATGGCTTGGAAGAGAAATGGGTGGATAGTTCTTCGGGTTTTGTCTCCCTTTTTGAAAAACAGGCTGACCACACTTGTAATCGGAGGAGGAGTTCTCTCTTCGAATAGGACAGCGTTAAAAAGCTTTTGTAGCTCCCTCAGTAAAGGGCTTACTTGCTAATAACAACTCTGTTATAACGCCATCCTATCCAGGAGATTTTCCGTTTTTAAGCTAGAGCGGTCTCGATTTCACCGATACTGACTTCTAGCAAGTCTTCGGTGCAGTGGCGTATCAAAGTGGGTCTAGAATCGTCATTTTCTGGATAAGGTCGAGATGCATGCGAAGCGTATAAGTGAATAACTGGCTTCGAAATAACGACTTCTCCACGAGCTGTGTAGTCAGCTTCGTCGAGTGGCTTCTTCCTAGAGATTGTAGGAACACTATTTTTAACATTGCTTTTTTGTACTTGCTTCCTGATCTCTCGGCTTAGAGTCCGTTTTCCTGACGAAGAAACGGGTTTTCACGTCGTTCCTACATTAGCCCTAACTGCCTTAAGGTCTCCCCCGAAAGCTTTGAGTTCCTGCTCCTGCGCCGAACCTTCCTCCCTGAGGGTATGAACTTAAAGATTCTGGTTAACGTCCGCTGTGGTTTCCGTCGTCAAGAAGAAACATTAAGAGTATATAATTATATTGGGTTAAATAATTATTAATACGAATATAAGAACTACAACCGAGAACAAGCAAACCAAACATGGCTACTAACTTAAATGGATACATAATTTTGTAACTTCCAAGCGTATACATATCTTTGTACTCGACTGAACAAACATAATATTTGTCAAACCTTTTCGAAAGGTGATATTTACAACGATTTTAGCTATTTAAAAACATTTAATTCTCGGTATAAAAGAAGCGTAATTTTGTGATGCCTCATCAAGGTCACGCCGATTGCACGCCGATGGCGGCGTCGGCGGCGGCGGCGCGAAGTTTTTACCGGCGGCGGCGGCGCGCCGGCGCGGCGCTCATGTCTAGTACATATTAAAGCGTAGCAAACTGACATTTTCACTGCTCTCAACTATGTATGTATTAACATAAGAAAACCGTTACGTTCGTTATAGTTCCCCTTTCCAAGCAGAAACGCAAATAACTTTAAGGCTTACAGAGAAAAATCGTGCAAAATACCAAATACTGTTGTTTGTTTGTTAGACAGGCGAATAAAATATTTTATTGTGTAACTATTCATATACATAATATGGCACGTACCATGTTATGTTTACCCCTTTTTAATTCGCATAAGGTGACTATGATTCAGTTCTAGACTTTATGATTTCAGGGTTAGAAATAAATATAGGTAGGTACCTTCATAGTTATGTACATACCTAAACGCTGAACATACGTATACTATTTCAACATAATTATGGCGAAAAAATCACAATAGCGTTAGACATTATGTATTTGTTCGGTACCTAAATGTAAAAACAATTATTTGCGCATCGACTTTGATAACAATTTCCACCCACTGCTAACTATTTGACGAGTCGAAAAATGCTTTAGCATATAGGTAGTTTTTCATTTAGTGAATATTAACTGACAATTGCTTCACCTCATATTATTCAAGTACAAGAGTAACATTACTATCTCGTCTAGAAAAAGTTAATTTAAGCTTGACTTTTTAGCCTGATTTTCATAGCCAAAAGAATTTGGCTCTATCAGAGTTTTTACAAATAATATACATGAATTTTGTATGTTTTGTGTTAGTATTCAATGCTTATGCAGTTTGTAAAATAGACAACAAAGAAAATATAGTTCGAGAAATATAAATTGAATGTTTATTTTTACTACAATGTAGGTAGAAAGTTACCAATTTATATTTCACGAACCAAAACTTTAGTCATCGAAAATATTTTAGTTCGTTTACAATCTTTTTGCACCAAGTGAGGGAAACATGAAAACAAGAAACTACAGGAAAATAAGGTCTGTTGACACTTGTGAACCTAATGTTTCTTAAGACCTTACAAAAGTCGAGGTTATTTCTGAATGGTAATAGTGGAGTGGACCCATGTCAAAATATTGAGTGTGTTAGGGATTCATCAAAGGAGATTTTATACTTAAGTCTTACTTAATACGGAGTGGAGTGTGATATGAAGTGTACATAGGTAGCTTTAAAACAATAGTGTGAAAACCTAGTAATTGCGTTTTTTAACAACAATTTATTTGAAATTATACTATGACACGTAAAAGTTCAATACAGGATTTAATAATGCTGTTATAGTAGCCGTACCATGAGTAGGAAAGTAAAGGATACCTTAGGTTTTACTCGATACGTAATGCATCGCGCTCGCACTGACATATTGGAAAAAGCGCGATGGAACCAAGAAAAACCTAACGTTACCGATACTTGCAAAAACATGGTACGGCTATTGATGCATGGGCATAAAAATACATTTACGTTACAGCCCGAAAAGTTTTATGTTTTATGAAAATAACCTTTTCTCAAACATGCAATGAAATGTTGTAGTTACGTGCCTAAAAAGTGGCCGGGAAGTACCTCGTTGCCGGCCTAGGCCGGCAAGTACCTCTTTTTTAATTTTCATTTGACATAGGGTTGTGACCTAGCATCTTGGCTTTTAGCCAATAATTATCTGTAAGTAATATTAGTATAAAAAAAATGATTGACAATTTTTTGCAGTTATAATTAGGTATTTAAATTATATCATTTAAAATAAATGTACAATAACTACTCAAAATAATATTTAAAAAGCAGTATTACACGGCGCGATCCGTCGGCCCCGATCACTGCATGCGATTAATTGGACCCAACCGACCGCGTCGTCTAATACCGCTTTTTTAAATTAAAAATTTGCAACTTTCAAACAGGTCAATCTTAAAAAAAAATGAGGTGTTGGTGTCGTATTTGACTTTTGTTGTGTTTCAAAGACTTAGTTATGTAGTTGACTTATAATTTCTTAGAAAGAAGATACATTTTTTTGTTTCATTTCATTGCATGTTTGAGAAAAGCATTATACATACCTCGGCCATGAAGTGACGGGTTGCCGTCCGAATACTATCCGGCCTCGCTTCGCTCGGCCGTCTACATATATTCGGCCGGCAACCAGTCACTTCCCGGCCTCGGTAGTAATGTACTATTTCGTCACACTTGCTGTCTAAGGACAGCCTCTCAACACCGTCCCCAAATGACGGTGCAACGACCGTCCCACCCTTGTGGGATGCGACCCGGCCACAGCTGCAGTAGCGGAAACGCGGGAGCAGCCACACATACTCCAGGAGGAGTATCGTTTGTATATTCAGTTCAGCTGTCTAAGCGCGCTATTGCTTGCGCGCGTAGCGGGAGTAATAGAAAAGTGAAATTCTTTAGGGAGTAATAGAAATGTCAGTACGTCATTTTATAATATTATGTCTTAATACTTATTTTATGGTTGGCAAGTGTGATGAAAAACATTGTATGCATCACGGTCGGCAAGCGGAATACTAACTCGAGTCATAAAAACCCTCCGCCTAACGGCGTCGGGCTTCTAACACTCTCGTTAGTAATTCCGTACTTACCTCCCTTGATGCACAATGTACTAATTTCGTCCAGCCACGCTCACAACTGTTGTTAAATCTAGATTACTTTTCCTAACCAGTAAAAATAATATGTTGTAAGTGCACATAAAGTTTTGTAGTGTTTTAAAACTTTATTTTTATAATCAATAATATTGTTATTAGAGACTATTAAGGTATATTGATTTCAAAAACTGTAAGTCAACATATTGTCTACTTGCAAGAAACAATAAGGTTGTTGTTTGTTCAATTTAAATGAAGGTTAAAGCGCGTAACATAAAAAGCAAAGTTAAGAAACACGATAGTGTAAAACGGGAAACAAAAGCTGATAATGAAGCTTCTATATTCTTCATTTTCTTTTAAAATGGACGAAGAACTTTTACGCATAAATATGATTCTAGGTATTTTAACTCTTTACCAAATGGACCGCAAAAAGGGTCCCTATTCATCGCTCTTCGGAACCGAGGCGTGAGTAGAGTTTTAAGTGAGTGTTCCTTGAATTTGTAAAAAGTGTTAGTATGTTGCTTACGTATTAAACGGAAAAAGGTGGATTGACGTAAATCAAAATTCAGTCTCTAATATTTAAATGTAAGTGTGTTGTAAAGCCTACTTTTAAACTTAACATTTATTACCAACTTTTTTTTTTTTACTGTACATTAAGTTCTTTGTTTCTATCTCATTCCATTTATTATAACATAACACATACCTAACTGTGAAGTGTAAACTCTGTTTGATTAGGTTACCTACGAGACAGGCTGCGCGTAGTGTAAGAGCCAGAGCAACCCACATGGAAAATACTTAATGTATATACAGGGTGCTCGCGAGCATTCCGAAAGATTTTAACTATGCATTCTAGACATCAAAATAAACAAAAAATGTCATGAGACCTAATGTCAATTCCACCGAAAAAAAACTTTTTTTCTCTTTTTTTAGGCTTTTTGAATACTTTTTAACATTTCCAGTACTTATTATCATAACAACAATTTGTTTAAATTATTTATTTCAATTGTTTTTTTAGGTACAGGTTATTTCGTCAAGTCTATTCGTATTTTTTGATTGTCAGTCAAAAGGTGTGGTAATATTAGAACACATTGTGGTAGCATTGTAATCAAAAAGAAGTTAAATGACGAATTACGTCGAAAAACTTATTTCGAAAAAAGGTTGATTATACCAAATATATAATCAAGCCGAATCCAGGAAATTTTATATAACATTAATAAATTTTATATAAAGACTCTGGTCAGGAATCCAGCATTAAAATCTTTCGGAATGCTCACGAGCATTCTGTATATGTTATTTATAAGAAGTGTGAACCGATTTCTTGTGTATATTTACGTTGTGTATACAATAAATAATGATTTGATATTTGATTTGATTTGAAAGCACTAGTCCTACAAAACAGACATTATCAGCACGTTAATAAAGTCACCACTTAAAAAAACATACATCCGAATTGAGAACTTCCTCCTTTTATTGAAGTCGGTTATAAATAATTGCTGATAGCTCTAGTCTGTTAACATAATGTAATAACAAGTAATGTAAAACGATTAGACTACGTTCACAGGGAGTCTCCAAGTGAATACATCGAGCGAACATAAATCTAAACACGGCCATTGTTATGTCGTTTGCGCGCTTGAGCGTGCTCAAATACTTTGAGCAAGTGCCTGTTGCGATGTATTTGATGGCATATTTAATGTATATTCAGCATTTTACACCACACGTGTGAAGACGTAAAGGTATGGACATTTCGCACACCTAGATCAAAACAGTATTAACTCAAAATATATATATTATATACCTTCTCACTTCTCTCGCTCAAAAAGTGCACCTTTATGTCGTGCGTAGACGACATGAAATCGCATTTTATGGTCTAGAGCATAAAAGTATTTTTTTTTCTAACGCTAAGGTAATCGGTCCGAACAGCCGAACAGTTAAAACATTGCACAATTTTATTGAGCCATAAAATAGTGTAGCTAACAAAACTTGTTATATTATTTTATTAATATTAAGTAAAATATTAAAATTATTAATTTTCTGTCATTAAATTTAGTAAATCACACTAAATAGATATCGATTATCGTTCAAAAATACTCCGAAATGTTTGACTTGTCAGAAAACCGAGCAAATGAAACTCTGATCACAGGTTGAAAATTAAAAAAAAATAATTTAAAAATGGGTTGGCGGGTATTGGTTTTATATTTTTCTTCTTTCGCTTTATGACAACTCCGTAGTGGAAATTGCAGTGAATATGTGTTTGTGTTTTACATTCCTCGCAAATGAAGTGAAAAGCAGAGTGTACAACATGGGCATAAATGTCATTTTTACCCTCGTCTACTAATTTGGTTTTGCCTCGGTTAAACATGGGTCACTTTATGCCCTTGCTGTGCAATTTACTATTATAGCTAAGGGATTATTTGAGATCTACGAACTTTGTAGATCACGAATACGAGTATACCCTTAGCAAAAAAATAGATAAATTTTGAGTGACTGTTTTGATCTAGGTGTGCGATTTAGAAAAAATGTTATGTCTAAGACACTAAAGAGTTAAGATCTTTATTTGTCTTCTTTGCCTTATCCTAGTAATCAGCTTTTTAATTTAAAAGTGGACATTTTTTATCATAAACTTCTTGTTTCTTGATTAACTATAAGGCTGTGCCACGGGCAAATTTCACTTTACTCTAACAGTTCTCTCTTTTAACAGTTTAGAGAAGAAAAGTGTATTTGGAAGTTAGAAAGTGTTTACTTAATATAATTGGCAACTAAGGACGTATAGGATGTAGTACAAATACAAAATAAAGTTTTATTATGTAGAAACTTGCTAAAGTTATAATTCCTACTTTTTTTTATTATAAATACATTCAGTTGAACATGCTAAAGGTATTGTGTATGCTTTATTTAAGTAAATATACAAAGAAAAATAGAATAAGGTAAAATATTACATGACTAATCGTGTTATTTACGAGGCTAAAGATAAAAATATTAAGAATCGACACAAATACCTACTTGGTGTGTATAATTTCGCACTAAAATTGCAAACCGGTTTTGGAAAGTATGGAAAACGGTTAATAATCGGTTATTCACCGTAATCTGGTACAAATAAAAACCGGTTTGCATTCCCAATTTCTCACCTCATAGAACTTCGAAAGCAGAAAACGCCGCCTGTCCAATGTCCATAGGAAGACAAAACTTCGTTAAAATTATTCTTATCGAGCACAAGCGGTGCGATAAAGCTGACAGTAACAAGCGATGTAATTAAACTTTAGACTCACGTAAAAAATATAAGTCGTGCTTTTAATAATAAAGACTTCAAGGTAAAGTATGTAAAATATTACGGTGAAATCCTTTTTTTCGTGAATAATGCATTTTCTTTAGTAAAGATTAGCTAGTTTTCCGTATCGCTCTCAAACTAATTCTTCGAAGCAAATTAATTTACTTCAACTAGTCTGCACTTTAAATATCCCAGGTACATATGTGCCAACTCAGGCAGAAGATTCAGTCTAGGCAGTACTAGTCTGCACTTTAAATATCCCAGGTACATATGTGCCAACTCAGGCAGAAGATTCAGTCTAGGCAGTAACAGAAATAACTGTTATACCTATTGCCGAATTAGTAAGTGTCGAAAATGTAAATGGATCACGGTCATGGTCACTAGCGTATTTGACAGTCAGCACTTGCTTAAAGGTTATGTTTTATTTTTGCTTCCCTTAGTATTTAGGAATTTTAATCACCTTTATTACCTATTTTTTTTCAAGAAAAAGGTTATGCTATATAAGTAGATGTACACACATTTTGTTAGTGACAAGTTAAATGTGTTGAAGTAACACTAACTGCATTAACAAAACTATGAGATAGGTACCTTTCCTGAACTGATAAACGCATAATTATGTGGAGATGGAGAAATAGAAACAACACGATAACCGTCATATTTTATAATAAAATTCATGAACATAATGTACCCTGAAAACGCTCGGTATTATCTCGCCGATTCCGACCACTTAACCCACTGTAAAATACCCACGTGAAATGTTCACACACGAAGGAGATAATATCGTTTTCATTCATTACGGTCATAAATTATATTTATGGTAGGTTTATGTAAAAACAAGTAATAAAACAGTTTGCTCTGGGGCGACGCCGTTTGGGCTTGGGGCCGAATGTAATATTTATCTGGTGTGTATTGTCATAGCCAGCCCGAGCCCAAGCGAGAGCGAAAGTTCATTTTTCAAGTTATTCGTATTTTTCTTCCAAAAATATTTTACAACACCCTTTAAAATAACGTATTTATTTATGCAACAAAACGATGCTTTAATTTCCACTAGGTGGCCTTACCATGACTTTTCGAGTATCGGTAACGTTAGGTTTTACTCGATACGTAAAGCAGGCCATCGCGCTCGCATATTGGCGAATTTATTTCAGTGCGATAAAATGCAAGGTTAGTACGTACGTACTTATCGAGTAAAATCTAACGTATCCTTTACTTTCTAACTCATGGTACAAGGTTTGACAAAGAAGATTCGAGACCTATGAATGAGGTGTGTAAGTACCTCCAGTAACCACGCTGATTAAATTATCCAAATATTATATTTTTAAAAGTATTGTAAAAGCCTTATTTACCAGGGGCGAGGGGTTTCTTTTGAGTTTTAGCACTACAAAATAGTAGTCACAAAGAACCGTTTTGAGGCATTTATATTTGAAGGGTCCACGAAAGGAACACGTCTAGTTAATTCAAATTACAGAAGAATGCCTGGATTTTTTTAGCACTGGACATGTTTTTCCGTGGACCCTTAATTTTGACTTTTTTTATTGAAATTCGAATCGCGTTCGTTGTTAAGAAATAATTATTAAAATTATCTTTCATAATGGTTTTCAGATAGTCAAGTGGGCGAAATCTAGTAGGGACTCAGAAACCTCAAGAGGCCCTAATCAAAGTGCCTTTTTTAGGTGGTCGGTGGGCGGTCTCCGCAGCCCCTCAAGTGGTGGCGACCCACACGCTCAAAAACTCTCGTAGAAAATTGGCGAACGGTTCGTTTGAACTAGTTAGCAGAGAGAATAACATCAATGGATCGAAACATTCAAGTTTATATGGCTTCAAGTTGGGATGTGATTTGACGTAATCTTATTATATGACTGAATAGGAAATATAATACTCCTCATGATAGAGTTTTATGTCGATATTGTATGATTACGTATTTCAGAGTTATCCTTTTCAACGTCAATAAAAATAATCTTAAGTGTTTGTATACCATCTTGGTGAGTATAAGGAATGACTTAAAACGGGATATTTACCATGTAAATTGCAATTATTGAGCACCCAATATTGTGCTACAATGGGTTCGTTTGTTAAGTATAGAACTGTTCAATATTGGTTATATATATTGGTGATATACACGTCTAAGTACCTATATGATTTGCTCATAACACTGGATAGCTGTAGAACTTATACAGCGCAATAGCTCTAACAAACCTTTTTATACAAGTCTAATAGTCTTCTTTTAAATTAAGATACTAAGAGCCCAGTGACTTTTTACTCTTCAAACAATATTACCGGAAAATTCAAATGAACTACAGAAAAGGCAATAGCTACCTACCTAAAAGAAAACACGCACTGCAACACAAACGAGTTGGATAGAACGCCCTGGAACTGTAGTCAGTTATGTCTGTATTCATTTGTTTCATTCAGTCAGCCTCTAGTTTTAAAATTAAATTGTACCGTTATTTTATTTGGCAACTGGGACGCCCCGCGAGGCAGGTTGGCCCAGTCAGAGGCAAAAAGCTCGAGCGTTTTTGATACAAACGTGCAATTGCATAAAAATAATAATTTAGTTACTCCGTGTCTTCAATGCGTTTTCAAAAACATAAGAATATATTAGTAATTGTTGTACATTAAGTAAACGATGAAATGAGAAGTTACTAATATACAGGTTGTTCCACGAGCCACTGAAAATATGTATGTATATCTGTATGAAAAAGACATTTTTTTTTTAGATTTCGTGATTGGCCCCATAAATATTAAAAGTTGTTCAGTATATCCTACTAAATCACCCCGTTTAAGGTTTTCAGTGGCTCGTTGAACACCCTGTATAGGAGCTTTCTAGTCTAAAATGTATTTCTCTAGGTTAGTTGTATATAATATAAGCTTTGTGTCAATGCATGATTTTTATTACAATAAAAAGCATAACGAAGTTTATATATTCCTGTAATACAATTTTAGGACATTTGTGTTTTAGGTAATTTAATTTTGTTGTTGTTAAATTCATATAATCACACCTGTTTTATGTTTTAATTTAATTTTGTTGTTGTTAAATCCATATGAACCCACCTCTTTTTGTCCATCCTTTTTTTAATAGGATACATACCATATTTTTATCTAACTGATGCACCTACCTCATCTACCGAAATACATGTTCACATCACATAATAACATCAGCTTATGTTAGTTCCCTGCTGAACGTAGGCCTCTCCTATTAACTATGACATAGTTAATAGGAGGATATATATATAGACGCATTAGGAGGTAAATTCCCATAATCGCACGTTGGGCAAGCGTATTGGCGATTGCAGATATATCCACTATGATGACGCTGCTGCCCATCATCAATATTTTATCAAAGAATGGTCAGCGACACTTGAATCCCTTAGTCGACTCTTACGACAACCCCAGGAGTTGGGGTGGTGACAAAATGTATCACACAGCCAAATAAAAGATGTTCATCAGCGCTTTATTTCGAGCAAGTGATCAGACTGCCATATTTAAACATCTCAATACCAGAAGAAAGCATCAGTCATAGCATAGAACTGTCAAGTTTATCTCTTCTAATAAATTAAAATTAATCAATCAAAGTACCTACGCAAGCTTTACAAAGCTCGGTTATTTGTTATTATTAATCTAAATGAAAAGGAAATCGTTTAGGTACTGCTTGTCTCCTGTTCGTTTAAGGAACAAAATCTACAAAGACAAAACAAAGAAGCATATTTTTCAGGTCAACCTTTCAGGCACCTTTTATCTGTAGACCATCAATGATAAGTAGGTACCTTACCTACTACATGTTTATTGTTAAGTCTTTTTATCATCTTGATCTTGAAAAAATTAAATGTGTGTAAAGTTCGAGAAATATTATATTATTTGACCGACTAACTGTTATCTTACTTACGACCTTTTGTTTTGCGTTAATACTTACTAGACAATCAGCAGTCGAACACTTTTCTATTGTTAATGACACAAAACAAAAACTTAGATAGCGGGCCTCCTGTCTTTTGAATTTCGCGTTTTTATTTTCAATTACAAAGTTCACTGATCTGATTGTACCCTTAAATTAAAGAATATTAAGTGCAACATTAGATAAATATTGCATGTTTTTTGTTGCATAATTAGGTGAAGCGATATTAAGCCGAAAACGTTAGCAAAACACAAAATTTTATCTAGTTTACAAAAAAGAGTACTTTTTGTAGTCTCGAATCTCTGAAACTATAAGACCTACGGTAATGCGTGCTAGCTCAACTTGTTGTAAATTTACTAATATTTAAACGTTTAATAACATATGATATCAAAAAACGTAACGTTTTATTTAATAAAAATCAGAACCTAAAAAATGACCGTAAATATCGCAGTTTTTCACGTACTACGTAGATTGAACAACTTTTGTTTTGCTTGCAAAATGTGGTTTTATTCTGTCCTATAGATGGTGTCTAAACAACAAACCAAAAATGCAGCGATGCATGATTTGCGAGTTTAAGGTAAAATGATGAATACGGTTTGACTGTACTATTTCGGTTCGAACCAACCAGGTCAACAGTATGTGTAAGTAAGTAAGGTCTTCACTTAAGTAAGTGCACCAACCACAAGAACGGTGAGTACAAAATGAGAATTCGTAAAACGTCGTATTCTAAATCCGCCAAACCTACCTTTAGACAATTGTGCACGTTAGAACGTGTCTTAATCTCAATGCAGACGCCACGTGCTAGAGTTGGCAAACTGCGAATAATACGTGCCGCAGAAACGTGCCCGCAGTAGGTACTACCAGAGTTCCGACGGCAGAGATAACGGGGTTAAAACCCCCATAGCCCACGGATTGACAAATTGTCAGAGGTTTTGTGAATAGTATGAATACGTATTCGCTTATAGTCCGGATTCTGATATAATATTTATTTACTTTATTTCTGTGAACCCGTGAAGCTATTAGGTTTGTGACAATTGCTATGAAGGCCGCAAAAATATAATGTGATACGGATTTGTGTTAGTAAATCGCAAAATTTAAAAAACCGATTTCTCCAAGATTCTCAGTTTGTTTTGAAGTAGTTAAAAAAAGGATATCTAAATCGGTTCGCGGTATATCGAGGTATTCGTCCATTTGTCCTGCACATGTTTAATGCAATTTTAGACTTAGGTAAGTCTATGGTTTTCTCAAGGATACCATTGTCAGAACTGGAACAAATTAAAATTGAACCAATCGGTAAGCATCTGCTTTCAAATATAAAAAAAATCATAAATATCGGTTCACCCAATCGGAAGTTCTGATGTAACAATCATTAAAAAATAACCATACAGTAGAATTGAGAACCTCCTTTTTAACAAATTTAGTTAGAAATAAGAGTGTATCAGATATTTTTACGGCCTTTATAGCGCAAGATACTATTGCCAGTGACTAAATATACCCTCTTAGAATCAAGTTTATTTATTTTAAAAATAAAACGAGGCAAAATAAACGAGTATGATAACCAATGCTCGTCGGGGTGAGCTGTTTTCATACTAAATGACATGTATCACGTGACATTTAGTATGAAAACAGCTCACCCCGACCGAGCATTGATAATAACTTAATAACAAATGAAAAGTTTTGGATCCTGTCTTCATAAAAATGGGGACATTTGGACAGATTAAAGAGTTCACGATTTCCATTGATATTTTAGCTGCGCTTGTATTATGAACTACCCACACTTGGTCTTGATAAATAATAATTATATAGCTGACACAATACAATGAGGGTTTTCTCGAAAAGGTGTGCCACTAGTTGGGGCCACTTAGCCGTAAGGTCCCGCTAAGAAACACAATTATCTAGCCCTAAAGAAAAACTAACTAGAAGGTACATATTTACAAAACTACCCACCAAAGAAAAATTACTAAACCTAGAAGGTATTTAATTTTTTTATATAATTTTATTAACTCAAAGCATTTAAACACGAAACTATAGGCGCTCTAAGAATTTAGAGAAGTTTCTGGACCTGACGCCTCAGTGCTGCCGCCCTGGTGAATGTCACTTCAGAAAACCCTCATTTCTCGCTAGTTTGCCTACCATCAGAAATATAGTGAATCTGCGTGTACGCCATTAAATCTCAATTTAGATTTATAAATGCAGGTATGTACTATTTATTCTATTCTATGATAAAAACCACCGAGGGTACCCCGCGAAGTTTCAGGTGGGAATGAGCCGTGACGGATTAGGTGTCCGCCGTACACTTGAGACTACGAAACTTGCACATCGTGACCTGCTTCTGAATATACCTAGTTACTATAGCTACCTCAAACTCTAGCTGAGAAACTTTTTGGAGAGTAAGAAGTAGTTTCAAATGATATTTTTATAATTTAAATATAATTTAAATATTGGGTGTAATATACCAAAGAAAAAATACCAAAGCTTACCAACGCTGGAAGTGGGATTTGAACCCAGGTCCTGAGCTTTCGCAGCAGACGGGAAAATAATTGAAAAAAAAAACCCTTTTTAAAACGGAGTCTAAATGTAGAAGACCGTTTATGGTTTCTAATTGCTACGTATTTGCTATAAATTGTTTTTCAAAACTGTTTCAATAAACAAACATCTTCTTTCTAATGTTAAGAAAATTAACTCACTTCTAGCGGAATATTAGCGCAAAAATCACTTGCAGAAGGTTGCGTTTTATGAGTGACACGTAATTAATATTTACTACTAGTTTCCGATTGCTTCGTTCGAGTAGAATTCATTAAAAACTTTTAAGCAAAATATATGGAAAGATTTTTGTTGGCGCAATCCACGATTTGGAGTTATGGCTATTGTTAAAAATGTAGGTCTGCCAAATTCAAAAGTAAAGACTATTTTCATCAAAATCGTGGTACAAGAAGTACAATTATTTATTTGTCTCCAGTGTCTCCGTATCGTGGACTTCCTTAAAATCGTTTTCTGAATCTTAGAGTTTCTCTATTTATGTAGGTGGGTGAAAAAGGCGATTTACCGTACGCTCGTTATTTAACATAGTTCAAATATCCAAACTAGTCATAATTGACTGAGATCTTACCTATTATTTTGAGATTGAAATTGGTCATACAGAAAACAATCTTTACACTCCAAAATAATTACAATAATAAAATAAGCAGTATATTCGTAGTAATTAATGTTGGGTGCTTTAGTCTACGAGTAAAATCTTGGAACATAAACAGAATTCAGTGTTAAACCGATTAAATTACTAGAAATTCTAATAAGCTACTGCCTGCGAGAATTCGGCGCGGCGTAACAAGATCGATCTTGAAGTGAACAGAAGTAAATCGTGTTTAAAATTAAATCAATGGTAAAGGTGCATTGAGACTAAACGAGCATTCGCTCATTCTATCCCCCACTCTACGAAATCAAAATTTCGAAGAATCACGTTTTGTGTAACGAACGAATTTCGTAGAGTGAGGGATAGAATGAGCGAATGCTCGTTTGGTCTAAATGCACCTAAAGATGATGACTAGACCCCGTTATTCTGTCGCATTGATATTTATTTTTTGAATGGATAGTCTATATACCTAGATATAACGATATTAATGTTATCCAACAATGTCATTGATATCACGGCTTATCTCTGGTATTACTTCTCAATATACCGCACGCATTAAAATTATTTGATTAAAGAAAACATAAACAATTAAAATTTATCAATTACACAATTTTTTTAATATTATAATAATTTATGATTTTTATCAATATTTAATTTTATTGACAGAAAGTCGCAATGCAATTCCTTGCAGCTATTTGTAACATTGTCTGTATAAAACTTAGCAAAAATCAATCACATCATTGCATGGCATGGACGTCGATATGAAGACAGTCTATAAAAAAACCATTTAACCTCACCAAAACAGTAATGTCAGTGCGACAATATACGTGGTCTACTGATGACAGCTAATTGTATAATGTCGTTGTCCTAAATTCCTTCATTAAATTTTAGCCGCAGCGAGCAATGTGATCATTTTTATTGTGATTTATGTAAGATGTCCCAAGATATTTATTTATTATTTATTAAATACATAGGTAACCCCACCACCTGCTTTGCACAATTGTAGGTATTTAATAACAGAAAGAATAATTGCGACTATAAAATTTACCAATTTCCAACAGCATCATGTAAAGGAGAACAAAGAAATAGGTAAGTGAATCATTGCCGTAAGAAAAAAAAAAGTCACCGAATCTTAAAATAATACTTTGAACAGGCTAACTTAATATTAAATTAAAGACTTATGGCAAAATGTCCTGCAAAACTCCATCGCCGTAACAGAGGTCGCTTCATCAGATTTTTGAACCTCGAGTACATGCCCGGCTAAGCACCAAATTTTTGTTTTACTTTTACGTCCCCGATTCAAAAATGATTTCGTCAATGACACGAAGTTTTTCAGTGACATGAAGGCTCATAATCTAACTCAAAAGAATAATGTTTATGTTGTTGACAATACGAATAATATCGTCCAGAATCTTGGGTAGTCTATCTCGTGGCGACATACTGTCTCAGCAATCATATGCCTAAAGAGTCAAATTTTTTTCGATAACTTATCAAATTGACGACTTGCACTATCCAGGGTTAGCCAATTATGATAGTTACTAATAATTTAGTGATCAGTTAATAGAGCCCATTATACGGTCGCTTATAGTAGATTACATGCCGTAGGCGTTTAAGTGGGAAACGTCCCGGACGACGTGTAATTGTAGGCAGAGGCGAAGCCGAGGCCGACAAACATGTGATCCGAGGCTTTCCCATTTAACGGCCGAGGTGTGTATACTATTTTTCTGCTCAATGGAGCCGGCAGGCGGCAACTCAGTTTAGTGCAGCGGCCGACAAAGTGCTGTTTGTCAGCCGGAGGGCAGAAAAGGTTTATTGTCGTATAGCTTTTTCCGTTAAACGTCCTACTTTTAACGCTAACTATAAGAATGTTTTTTTTCCATCTTTGTAACTAATTATCAGCCGAAGCGTCCTTATGGGTATATTGCAAAAAATGTACATAGGTACATAGTTAACTGCATCAATAAAAACAAAATTTAAAGTCCTGTTTTTTGTGTTACCAAAGTATATTCCAGGAGCAGACAATACGCGCTTATTTTTTTTTTAATTTCGACTGATGTTTTTTTGTTGTACAGTCGACAAAAAAGTCTCCTTTACAGCTCACAAGTGCAAACACGCTGCAAACACGTGCAAACACGTGCAAGCACGCTCATGCTGTCGCGTCACGCGACAGCATGAGCGTTCGTTGCAACCGAGTTTCTATGTGTATCGCGCATCCGTGGTAAGATGTTTGCACTTGTGAGCTGTAAAGGAGACTTTTTTGTCAACTGTACGTATGTTACCCGATCTCTCCGAGAACTGTGAACTGATTTCAATTTATTTTGTGATCGAACCCCGTAATGGTCCCTTTGGCACCAAGTTGGGGTCTGATGATGGGATCGTAGAGAAATCGAGGGATCTCTTCAAATGTTATAGGTACATGTATGGCGCTTTTGGTAGTAGGATTTGAGGAAACCAATGATGGAAACAAATCGGGGAACTTGGAGTAATCGGTTGAAGTCGGTTATTACATTTTTAATTTGAAAGGAAAAAAAAAATGTCCAGTGCATACAAAAATCAGGGCAAATTTACACCTTATTCTGTTAAAAGTAAGGTGGTTTCTCCTTCTGTAATTTGAATTGACTAGACATGTTCTTTCTGTGGATCCTTCATTTGGTGATTATATTTTTCTACTGCCAAAGGTTGTTGGACAGAGTATATCTGCCGTATACAGTGTGCTCGCGAGCATTCCGACAAAATTATGAGGCCTAATGTCAATTCCACCAAAAAAAAATTTTTTTTTTCTTTTTTTTTTAGTCTTTTTGAACACTTTTTAACATTTCCAGTATTTTTTATCATAACAACAATTTGTTTAAATTATTTATTTCAATTGTTTTTTTTAGGTACAGGTTATTTCGTCAAGTCTATTAATATTTTTTGATTGTCAGGCAAAAGGTGTGGTAATATTAGAATACCTTGTGGTAGTATTGTAATCAAAAAGAAGTTAAATGACGAGATGCGTCGAAAAACTTATTTCGAAAAAAGGTTGATTAACTCTGTAACCAAGCCGAATCCAGGAAATTTTATATAACATTAAATAATCTAAATATGGTCAGGAAGCCAGCATTAAAATCTTTTGGTTTCCTAGCGAGCACCCTGTATACAGTTTGTACGACTAACTATGGTACCACAAGGAATGCAATGTGATTTATGTTTTGATTAGGCCCTTAACTATTTGCAATTTTATTGCAATCCACTCGTTAGCCTTTTTAGTGAATCGCCCTACTTTGCCGCTAATTACAAGATCGGAATTTGTTTGTATTACTGTATTAATTATCAATCTAATCGTCCTTATTGGTTAGCGAGAAAGTAGGAAATGTATATAAACAAAGAAAAAAACGACCAAGATCACCAACGTCCGAGGTGGGATTCGAGCACGTTTTTTCTTTGGTATATGACATCCAATATTTATAATTTTTATAGTATGCAGTGTGATTACTGGGGAAAAAATTAAAGCACAAATCAAAATATTTATTTCATAAATAATTTGATTTGTGTTTTCACAATAACTTCAAAGATAATCTTTTCACTTTTTAATTTATGAGTCAACAACCAGCAGGCTTAGCACATGATTGGTGCGACAGTATGTCGCCGCGAGATAGATGTCCCGTCCTTCACTAGCTATATTAATAAAAGAGGAACGGATAGACTATCTCGCGGCGAGATACTGTCGCGCCAATCATGTGCTAAGCAGGCTTGTTAGGTAGTTATTATTATTCAAAAAACGTTTTTAGTTACTAGGTACTACCCTTTCACAAATCCATTATTACCACACGCTTGAAGCAATAGAGTAAAATACGAACCATTTCATTTAAATTGTCTCATGGTAGTAAGTAATGAATGTAACGATACTAATGAACAGACCTATTAATAAATTAAATCCTCTTTACCAGTAACGCATTCAGAATTCCCCATTCATTTTAACTGTTTATGTAATTTCAATGTTGTCTACACGTGTTATGCCTTTATATTATTCCTGGAATGAAATATAGGTTTACTCATTACTTATAAAGGGCTTACTTAGAACTTGGGTCAAAGAACAACACGTAATAACTATTTCAAGACCCGAATGAGTGATACCAAGTGAAACCTTATTCAACATTCAGGATGCTTAGCCAAGTTGCCATTCGCAAACGCTTAGTAGCGTATCGTAGTTTTCCTTCTCTATTACTCTTTCATATTAGTGCGACAAAGACAGTTAGCTGCCTTTCGTTTACGATTGGCGATTAAGCGTTAGCGATTGGCAACTTGGCTAAGCAAGCACCCAGTTCGTGCCGCGCTCGCGAGTCGTTTGGCGTGAATGTCGCGCGTAGAGACTGAATACATGTGAGTTTAACCGTTTAATTATATTTATAGTTATTATGTCACACGAAAGTTTAAATTACTACGCCTGACATGTTTCGGAGAGCCTAGGTCAAATTCTACACGATACGATTTTTCAACTTTAAATACGATTCGTAATAGCATTTGTAGGTGAATATCTCAGCGTTTCAACCGCCTAATTTTGGTGGCATCATTTTTGCCTAAGTTTCTAAACGTCTCAATGTTTTACTTCGTCATCTGTAGAAGGTACCGTGCCTCCTTCTAATGACAAAGTAGCACATTGTAACGAATAGAAACTTCGCACATAGGAGTATTTCAATCATAAAACCGTTTAAAAATATTTCATTGGTTTTTTGAGGATTTTAAGGAATAAAACAAAGAATTTGATTGTAATTATATATTTCAAACCGGCCAAGAGCATGTCGGGCCATGTTCAATGTAGGGTTCCGTAGTTAGTCAAAAACGGATGGGCCGATTATGTTCGAAATAGGTTTATTTTAAAGTATTCTATGAGCCCACAATTCGTGATATTTTTTCATATTTTTGGACCCACGGATCAAAAGTTTGAGGGGGAGAGAGACCAATTTTTTTTATTCTGAAGCGGTTATCTCCGAAAATATGTATTTTATAAAACAACTTTCTTCTGGGTCCCTTATTGTTTTTGAAAGACCTATTCAACGATACCCCACACTATAGGATTTCAACAAAATAAAAAAATCATCCCCACTTTACGACAAATTATAAGAAATAATTGTATGTGATTAAAATGTATATCTGCCAAATTGCTAATTTCTAGTATTAACGGCCATTGCGCTATGCTACAGACATGGCGAACCTATAAGGGTTCCTAGTTTACTACGGAACCCTAAAAAAATAGTATTATGCGCAGTGCGGCCTCTTCTTGTGGGGGGAGGCCAGGAAATATATTTTTGTCTGAGTTGTCAAAGTTGTGCCTTAACATTTGTGCAGGGAATTGCATGGGGGTTTGATATGTTTGTGGGTATCGCCGGGAATTGGAATCTCCCGCAGCACGGTTTTCGGCCTAGCAGGCGAGCGCGCGGCGGGGAACATTCCAGGCCCTGGGCCCTGTGCGAACCTCGGCCTTCGGCCTTCGCAGGTCGTTTTTATGTTACACTTTTCCATCGCGTAGCCTGGCATCGCTGGGTTCTCTCACGATAATGAGTAATCCGAATCAGTCTTTCGTCCAAAAATGAAAAAAAAATGTTCCTGTTTTCTTTCCCTTACATGCTTGCATTATGCTGAATAATGTCAGTTTACCAAATTCTTGAAACATTTCCAAAGAATTTGTAACAAAAACCAACAAAGTATGACATTCAAAAAATTTATGTTTATGACGCTGTAACTTTAACCTACTGAAAATCTAAATGGCGGACGTATGCGGACAGTTTTTCTTATACAATCGATGTACATAGACCTTAATATTATTTCGATCTAAAAAAACTAAGTTGCCAAGTCTTGACACGTAAACAAAAACACGATTGTCTTAAATTTTCACGGTAAAAATATCGAAATTTAACTACCCAAATTAACCAGGTTTTAAATACATTATTTATAACCGATATTCAAAAACTATTACAGAATAATAAAGTACATACCTTCTTCTTCCAGGTTCAAAAGCTTTTTTTTCAATCCGCGGCCATATAAAAATACCACGACAAAAAGTAAACTTTGCAAAGATGAAATCGCCGAGAACAAAATCGTACACTTGTAGCAATAATTAGGTTCCGACCGATCTTGCTCAGGGATTCGTGAGGGGTGGGAGATTTTAAGCCTTTTATCAGATGGACCGGTTAGTCAGGAATGTAAAAAACACGATAGGCGGTGAATTTGACTGATTTAGCTATTTCGACTTTTAAGCGGTTTTTTAATGCATATACTCCTATGTGCTTCGGCAAAAATGCCACCAAAATTAGGTGGTTGAAACGCTCACCCTTGTTGTCTTGCACACGTATCGTGAAAAATGTTCATAGATTTATGCGAACGAGTAAAGATCAATAATTATAACTAAAAAATTTGGAAGCACAAGGTTTAAGGTTTTAAGTTGGTGATAAAACCAAGATAGTGTTGTGAAGGTGCGTGATTATGAAATAATGCAATTATTTAGGTTTGTTTGCAGTTTTTTCGTCTTCTTCTGGCGCACAGTTTAGTTTAAATTAGTGTGAGATCAGTAGGACTATAAAGAGCCTCATCTTAATTCACGAGTCCAATTGCACCTAATGAATGCCTATGTAGGGAGACTGGGGAGTGGGGAGTGTGGGGTCGCATCGCGCTCTTCGTAAACGCATCATATTATTATATTAATACCATGGGATAGGTAATCTAACACAAATCGACGGAGTCCCAAGGCAAGCTCGATTACTTAAGGCATGTGCTGTGGATACTAAAGCTAGTTACGCACTCAGCCTACTCACTGACTGGGATGACGGAGCCGCAATGTAATGCGTATTAGGTTAGGCATAATTTTGGGGTTAGCCGGACGGGCCAGCCGCTAAGTGCTTACCTATACTTAGCAACAATAAGTACCTATGTATAGTAGATTAAATATTACATATACAAAATAACCATGACTGAGGAACAAATTAATATTTTTGTGATAAATACTGTACGGTCGGCTCTAATAATATGTATACGATTTTGATCCTTATGCCTTTGACATACGTTCCGAAATGTATACATATTATTGGACGTGACTGTACACAAATAAATGCCCTCACCTGGATTACCTCCAGGTTTGTTTCCATTACTAGGGGTTGGAACCATGAAAAACTACAACAAAACTTCAAAATTGACATAATAACTATGGGAAAACTTTAACCAAGCAAAATAAGTAGATTATTGAATAGTCTGTATCCAATTTTATTCCTTATCCAGGAATCTTGAACTTACAAAAGGGTGTGTAGATATATTATGTATATTTTATGCTTGTATGAGCGGCAACCATTAGAACGCAAACTTCACTCATTACCGACTAGGTTTTATTTATTGTTTTATTTGAATTCCTTGTTCAACCTTTCGGCAATTTTTAAAATCTTAAACCTAGTATGAGACAATTCCATATTCAAAAACCTAGCATGATCCATTTACAAACTCAAAAGCCACAGTATAGCATACAGTTTTTAGACTTGACTAGGTTTTTGGACTTGAAAATGTTACTTACTAGGATTTTGAATATGTTATTGGCATGTGAGAAATGCCTTTGCTAGGTTTACTAGGTTTCGTAACTTTAATTCCAATCGAGATGGAAATACCGGTGTTTTTGCATTAGACGCAGCTCAAAATTTGGGGCAGATACATTAAAATAAAAGTATTTTGACAAAAAATGTTCCTTGCTAGATTTGGGATAGCCGTGCTGTTTCATGTCCACTTCACAAGTTTTGTTCAAGTTTTGCACCCATAGTTCCGACCCTTAGTCATTAGTGTCATTTATTACAGACTGGGTTACGGAGGACGTCATCATGATGCAGCGGTTAGTACCGGTCGGTAGTTCTGACCAACCAATCGGTTCCACGATCTCTTTCGTGCTTTTATTTTATATTGGTGTGGGCTTTATGGAGGGTATGTGGACTCACCCGCCCTTCCCCCTTCTCTAGTTCTCCTCTCACTAGGAGTAGTGAGAGGAGAACTGGCCCTACCCACTAAACCCCACTCCGGCGTTTTGTCCGCACCAAGTTGGGTTCTGATGATAGAATCTTGCAGAAATCGGTTGAAGACGGTTTTTTTTTTAATTTGGTGATTATCCGTTTACGAGGGTGGCTATGGCGGTCACCATGACGCCCTCCAATTTTTTTATTTATTTGTTCTGTAAGATACAGGATTACAACTTAAAACTAAATACTTCCCACAAAACTGTTTGAACAGTTTGACTGTGAGATCCGTGAGTCTCTACAATACATTAAAAACAGTGAAGTACAAAAGTAGAAGTGTCGAATTTACATAGAAATTTAGGCAAAATGAAAGAATATAAGATGCTGTTTCGTACCTTAGGTACGCACCCTACGGTTAGGTTTCATAAACCTAGTAATTATCTTAGTCATTAGTCATATCGTCGATCTTGGTTTTGCTCTAGTGATCTCCACAAACAAAAACATATAAAATCAACAAACAAAACAAACGAAGGAGGAACTCAAATAATGTTATAAGCATTTATTAACTTTGTCTGTTTGTGTAAACATGTCCTGGACTCGGTTTGGGATTTAATGTAACGATTTAAATTTGACCTACTTCTTAAGCTATATATACCGAATGTTGATTGTTTGTATAAAATAAATAAGATGATTAATATTTTGTGGAACAACTTGAATTATTTAATTTAAATATTTTATGAATAGCATACTATGTATATAACTTTAAATATTATATGATATAAACTAAAGAAAAAATACCGAAGTTTACTACCGCCGTAGGTGGGATTTGAACTCACTACGTCTTCGGTTTTCGTGGCTGTTGCCTGCGGCCCTACCGCGAAAAACGAAATTCGTAAATTTCGAGGATTTGTCTCTCTCACTCTAATGGCGCCTTCGTTGGAGTGACAGAGAAAAAACCTCGTACGAACTTCGATTTTCGCGCTAGTAGGACTGGAGTGGTCGAGTGGTTTAGGTATTAGCCATGAAAGCTGAGGACCTGGAATCAAATCCTACTTTCGGTGTTAGTAAACTTTGGTATTTTTTCATTGGTATAATGATCTGACATCTAATATTGAAATTTGTAAGATAATTAAATTAATTAAAAATATTGCTTGCTTTGCCTCCGTAGCCTGCCTATTACAAAACTGAAGGCGAGGGCATTATTTGTGTATTTATTTATCACAAATATTTATTCCTAGGGCGTGGTTGTCTATGTATTTATATATCTATTATATTTATATATCTTAAGTATATTTATAATCATTTTCGTAAGTGATGTCAGCACAAAATTCAAATAATTTAAATTATATCAAATTAAAAAAAAAACTGAAATAACATTCAATAAATTCCTTATTACAACACAAACAAGTATACCATCATAAGCCTACAGCTCGCAACTATCGAGATTTATTAGGGGGCTTATTTCGGTTTGTACGTGCACGGTCCGTACTACAAGTTTAATTTGAAGTATCAATAAAAGCTTAGCTGCATTTGATTGGATTGGAACTATATTGCAAACTTTACCAAAATAGATAGCAAAAGGCAATAAAATTCTTAACCGAAATCCCTATTCCAACTTCTCTAATCCGATTCCTGCACTAAAATAAAGACAACTAAGTCTGAACAAAACTAGAGCTTTTAATTCCCCGATGGAAACTTGTTTTAAGCTTATTTTATAGTAAACACACCGGAACAGATTAATTATTTAAGATATGCTACAGAGTTGTAAAAACAAATATTCGAAAGACACTTTCTAATCTTATAGTTAGGTATAATGTCATTTGATTTACAACTTTTGTTCATGTCTATCTGCTTAATATTACATAAAAAACCGACTGAACCCATTTCGAGCCATGTGTAGAGTTCCGTGGTTATTCAAAAACGGGCTGATTGTGTTCGAAATAGTTTTTGTAAATTTTAATGTTTGATGATCTGATTTTTTTCATACTTGGACCCATGGATTAAAAGTTAGTGAGGACACATTTTTTTAAATTGTGATGCAGTTATATCTCCAAAAATATTGACTTTACTAATAATTTTCTTTTGGGACCCTTATTTTTTTTAAAGACTCATTCAACAATTCTCCAAAAAAAAATGCTACCACTTTGTGGGCGTGATTAATATTCCAAATTGCAAATGTCTAGTACTAATGGCCAAGGAGCTATGCTGTGAACAGACAGACAGACGAACAAACATTCGCACGGACATGGCGAAATTATACGAGTTCCTAGTTTACTACAGAACCCTAAAAGGTGATTGATAAAATCACAATCAAAGGATGTTTTAAGACACTAGCAAAATATCTTTGGTTATCATGAAATTAACACGAAAACAGCCAATAATCGAAAGATCGATCAAGAAGCTTATTTTTTCGACGCTAAGTATCTCTATTTAAAATTGTATCTGTGACTACAGTAAAGTTGCGGAGTAAAGGCAAGGATCATTAATATATGTGTTTATGTAAATTTAATTGCGCCATACAACAAAGGTTACTACGACCTGCCAGTTATTAAGGTCGCAAGGGATTATGACTACGTATTACACCGTTACGAACGTTACCTTTTGTATACCTGGGGCCTGTTTATCAAAAGCTTGTAACTCGTAATACAGGTGGAACTCTCTGTTTAGTACTATTAATTAGATAAGGACTTCGGCCTGTATTACACGTTACAAGCTATCGAGAAATAGACCCCTTGGGTCCGTTTTTCGAACGTTTGTAACTTGTAATACAAGTGGAAGTCTTTTTTAACACTATTCATTAGATAAGGACTTGCGCTTGTGTTACAAGTAACAAGCTCTCGAGAAATAGGCCCCTGTTGTAGACATTTATGGGAGAGTTAAATAAGTAATCAATTTGACCAACTATATACTTAGCTTAGCTTGTGTAATAAATCTCCCTAGTAACACACTACAATGCTGCCATGTTAGCTTAAAAGGAAACGGGAGCTGCTTTTTTTACATACAAACGTTTCCCCCCGTTTCTTCACTGGACATTGATGTTTTAAGAAATTGTTTTTTACAATAAACTTAATTTCGCCGTGCCCGTGTTTGTATGTTTTGTTTTTTTGATATTAGGTATTTTTTTCTATCAAAACTAGAAGCCTGCAAACACTATGAAAACAATCCAATAATGTAATGAGTGTCAATGAAATACATTTTACTATTGGTCTATTTCTTTAGAAGGAAACAGGAGATTACGAAACGCAGTTTTAGCCAATTTTACGTAGGTATACTCCATTTCAAATACCATGGCCAGATGCCACTGCAAAATTTTATGTGGCATCAGGTATTTGAAATGGAGTATATTATCAGGGGAAGCTGCAGTTCTTCTTATTTGTATCGCTCTAGGCCGTTCAAAGCGACAGCAATAGTTAACTCAAGCACATCTTTTTCTAATTACTTTTAACTACCATTTCCTCTTTAATTGAACCGATAATGTATTTATATATTTTTTTACAGTAATTTCTGCAATATACTGACACAGTGTTACAGATTATCCTCAATGACCCGCAAATTCTTACAAAGAAATGGATTCAATTTATCGGATTAAAGGAAAACATATTAAATAAAACTATGAAAACGGATAAACTCGCGTATATTAATTAACTTTAACTTCATTCCGACGTTTCGAACACTTTACAGGGTTCGTGGTCTGCAGGCGACTGACAATGGAGGAAATTTGGTAGATCTACCTCCATTAAAATAAGAAAGATAAATACAAAACTATCCATAAAGAAAAATATACTAAACCACAGACAATACATTTTAAGGATGGATGTACCTATACATACTTTTGCAAATTAAGCTAGTTATTAATTACAAATATTTTCAGAAGAGACAAAAAATAAATAATCTACGCCGGTTCTATCCCTACGCCTCTGCCTGAAACGAATTTCCTTCCTTTGTATGATTATATTGTTAAGAATGAAGTTAAAGTTGATTAATATGCGCGAGTTTATCCGTTTTCATAGTTTTATTTCATGAGTAATCCTCACGGTAACCGAAGGAAAACATATGATTAAGTTCAAAATATTGGAAAAAATATTGCAGACCTATACAGGGGATACAGGTCTTTATTATGAGTATTTCTCATTTAGATTTGTGAGTTGTCACATGCATGTACAGGAAGTTAATGTTACCTAAACTGAATTTTCTACATTTTTATAATGATATACGAATAGAAAGCTCGACACAGGGGCTAATTCACAAATAAGTATCTATCAAAAAGTTAGAATTCCTGATAACCCTTAACTTTCGAACATGGTTGTGACCACAGAACTAAGATCTAGCGCGGATTCTAACTTTATGGTTGTGACATGACACATCTGTATCAATAATCAATAAAATATCATCAAAATATCTCACCAGCGGACAAGGTGCAAATAACGCTTACGTCTTCAAATTCATGAAGACGTAATCCACAATATTTTATGGTTTATTTTAATTTTTAAGTGCGTTTTCACAGTTTGTGCCAATTAAAAGTTTTAGATTAACTTTTTAGTTGATTCTCGCCATTCGAAAATGACAGTTGTACAGTCGCCATCAGATATATCGTAGCGTCTGAAATATTCAAAAATATCTGAACATTATTACCATAGCGATAGAGGCGTGTTCAGATATTTTTGAGCGCTGCGGACGCTGAGTGCTGAGATATATTTTTTGGCGACTCTTACTGACCAACTTTGGCATCAAACTTTCGCAATTAACCCGCAGAAACTTATCACGTATCAAAGAAAAACGCAAATTGCGGTTTCATATTCCCACTGAATAATAAAGTTGGTGAAACCGTAAAAAGCACTCCGCAAAGTCTAAAATATGCTTGTGCTCGGTCAAACTTCGCGGACGTGGCGTCATGCCTATGTGGAAATGGCGGGATTTACACCGCACACTTGTAAAACCTGAATGTTAATGCTGTACGTATATCAATCGTAAGTAGAATCTAAAAAATATGTAATCAAACCTAAAAATTTGCAATATTCCATCAGGCAGATGATGAGAGATCAGGCACTTTTAGAACACCATCTTGGTTTTACTACAAACTTAAAATAAACCTTGAGTTCACTTATATTTTTAGTTAAAATAATTGATATTTTATTAGTATCAACGTAAAAATATATCTGTGAACGTGTTTCACGTTATGTGTCAAAGACGTCAAATGGAAAGCCAGCCATATTTGTTTACATTATTTTAGATTTTACTGACGATTGGTATAGGTGATATTTTGTGTTGGGTATAATTATTATTATTTAAAACGTGCTTTTATATGCACAGGTATTTATAAGATTAATAAAATTTGGTATTTAATTAAATACTCTGCGGATAGATATCCTTGTTAATAAATGAAACATTAACTCCTATTTATAGATAATAAATAATAAGTCATGTCTGATATTTATCGAAAAGCTTAGTTATTCATTATCAAATAATGAAGTCCGGTTTGTCGGTATTAAGTGCATGTCATGTGGCAGTGGGCGGGGCACATTGCACGTAGAACCGATGGCCATTGGCGCGGAAAGGTTGTCGAGTGGCGACCACATACCTACTGGAAAGTGTAGCGTTGGTATTAAGCCCGCGGCAAGGTGGACTGATAACCTGGTGAAGATCGCAGGAGCCTGCAGGATGCGGGTGGCGTAGGACCGGTCATTGAGGCAATCTTTGGGGAGGCCTATGTTCAGCGGAGGACGTATTACGGCTGATGTGATGATGATGTGCTAATTTGAACATTACGCTCAAGGTATTGTATTCATGTGCATCGTGTGAGCGAACTGTCAGCGGTGCGCATAAGATAACAGCGAATGTAATTGTGTTGTACGAGCAAGTGTGTTGAAAAAGTTACTATCAAAATAGTCGTCAGATGAAATACACATGCTGGAAACCCAATTGATGTAGTTACGACTTGCGGTAGTTCGATGGTTAAGATATTGAAATTCAAAATCATTACTTTTCTAATCACACGCAAACATGATAGGTATTGCTAAATATCGGTTAAATAAATAGGGAGTCGAATTATTCTAGTGCCAGTCATAGTGCTCAAGTCAGAAAAAGTAATAAATAATAATGAAAACAAGCCATTCTAGTTAAAAACGCCGTGACTAGAAAGATGATGATCGTTTTATCAGAGCTATAATTATAATATAACGTACTAATATTTATACAGTGTGTGGCCTACAACCGGGGTGAAAATTTACACGGTGCATTAATAAGCTGATCAACAATCATTTCCACATATTGTAATAAAAAAAAACTTTCGTTTGTTTTTTTTTGTTCATGTATTTTTCATTATTATGGGTTCTTTTACTTGAATTAAAAGTTATCAATAACTTATCATTTATGAATCATTGAAAACTGTACAATTTTTTTTAAACCGTAACAAATTAGTGTAGAAATAAAAACAAAATTATTGTCATGATTTGGTACCTGGTATCTTACTATCAAGATGTCTTGCGACTGACAAGCTACGACATCGTGATGCCAAGATCCAGTACTAAAGGTCCATAGCTTTGAATGACAATATCTCCGAACTTAACCACTTTGAAACACCGGGACCTTTACAGGATTATTGCCGATAGTCTAAGGAGTCACTCATTTTATTTTTCTCCCGTGATAAAGGCCACACACTGTATAGGCATGTCATTGTAATGAAATCATGTTCTTGGAAATTGGAAATAAAAAGTCAGTATTATTCACATACTTTCGAGTAGTTATTGCAATTTAATAATAACGCTTTCTTCCAATACCTGCTGACATTCTATAGAAGTCAAAATACCTACAACCCGTTCTAGCACAGTGTGATGCGCGGCCTGGTATAGTCACGTACAAAATGCGGTCTCCGTGCTATGAAGGAATATTATCACCGTGAGCTGCCTGGCCGGCCGTTCCGCTGACTTCATTTGCTCATTAAAAGTGCGGTCCGTTGGGAATACCCCGCGCATTAGGTAGTACAATCATTGTGCTGCAGTATCCTTATTATGGCTGCCTTATAGTCATGCCCGTAAAAGTAAGCGTTTGCCTTCCTTTCGTTACTCTTCACTCGTGCTGCGATGGATATTCCTCATTTAGTTGGACAGCAGTGTTATTCACTAAGGAAACCGCCTCGCTACTCGTATCAACGCTGTGTCAGCGCTGCGGCAGCGTCGATCTTCAAAATGATATTCACTAATGCACTTTAAACGACACTAGCGCTCGGCGACGAATGCGGCGTGAGCTGGAACTAAACTGCGTCGAGAGTTACCGCCTATAGTTCGACGACGAGCTGTTCTACGTTAGTGAATACCGTTTTTCGCAGCGCTGCGCTCGACGTCGCACGTTGATTAACGCAGCGTCGAATGTGTGAATAAGAGAATAGCATAGCAGGTGTGTCACGATCATGTTCGAAAGAAAGACAAGGGTTTCCAGGAAGACCAGCGACTTACTGATCATATATAAACATATAGAAAATAACGTTTAGGTAAGTTTAACATTCTGCAGGTATATATAATATTATGGCTCGGAGAAGTCACAGTCACAAATCTATAAGAGAAATACCCATAAGTAGTGCGAGCAAGATGAATGTAAATTAAGTGACGTATATGTAAAATGTAGCTCTAGTCTAACCAAACAAGAATGCGACTACTTATTTTGTAGATAGTATGTTAGAATATTTTGAAATGCTTTTTCCCGAGCCTTCAGTCTTAAACATAGAAAAAAATTGGGAATCCGAAAATGTATTGTATGGTACCTAATTATACATTACATTTTAGGCCGTTCTCATTTTTGACGTAGGCATTTAACGTGCTAATTATGACTAGCGTAGTAAAGTAGCAACATAATGAGCAGTTAATGGGAAACGTTACAACACTGTTTTCATTTTAATAATACAATATTTAACTCCAACTTAAAAATGCGTCAAATCCACCGAATTAGAGGTAAAAAAAATATAAAGAGTAAAATAAAATTACCGAGCTAACAATCACGGGGTATTTAGTTTTTCTGTTTCTATGAAACAAAATATAAATTAAAAAACGGTGAGGTGAATTAATTAAAAGCCTAATTGGAATTTATTAGAAATAAGATAATAGGTATTGTGGTTTCACTGAGTCTTGTCAAATTGTATACATAGGTTCATTTTTTAATATTCGCTTTGATCTTGCAAACTCATTATTTTTTTCTACGAATATAACATTTCAGTATGAATTCATTTTTCGGTATGCATAGCCCACAGTTTTTATTACGGCCATAGTATAAAAAATAGTAGCATGTTTCACGGCCGACCGTTGAAAAAATATTTATTTAATTCCACACATATTTGATTGAGAGCCGGTGTTTTAAATTTACCGCTTAAAGGAAGTTGAATATGTAATAATAATAATATGCCATTAAGCATATTTCTTTTACTGTTTTGAGTTTATAAATGTAATACGTACATGACGTAAAGAAAGAACATTGGTAACATTTCCGTATTAGATCTCGAATGAAATGCTGTCAATTCGTCCATCAATAATAAGAGGCGCATTCGGAAAAGAAAGTTGTTATGTTAAATTAAATAAAAAATACCTTTATAACAGCGTTAGTATTTCTACAATTGCATTTTTTTGTTCACAACAGTGAATTATTGGTATACAGGTACATTAAAATATATACGCATTAACACGTTCAATGCGGTAGGGGTTAAGTTAATAGTTAAGTTAATTGCCTCAGCGAAGGTGTTAAGTGAAGAAAGTTTAAACTTTAGTAAAATTTATAAATAAACGGCACAAAATTCCGACTTACAGTGCTCGGCCGCTAAGAAATCAATCCTGACCGCTGGCAGTTCAATACATTATCTGTCAACAACGTCACATTTGGACACAATCATAATGAACTGAAATGACAGCTGTCAGGATTGTTGTGTAAATTTCGAGAACACAAACGTCCTTCTTGAACATCACACCGTCATTAACACTTTCATTGCGGACGTGTGCTACGCGCTACGCTCGTAGCCGATCCCGTGATTTTTCCGCTTCGTAGCGAAAATGGACCTCCCACAGAGAACTCCTCTCGGGAGTTCCCCGCGCTCAAAGTGTTAAGCTATAAATGCTACCTTTCAACATAGTTAATATTGACTAATGTATTCGAACTGAATTTTGAGACGTATTTTATAGAGCTTGACACGTTACGACAACATACACGTTTTTATAAAATGATGAAATACATCTGTAAAATTGTGCAACTTGCGACTATCAATATGATGATATTGTCATATTTTTTATTTTTGAATAAGCCGCATACTCGCTCACAGAGTATCTATTCCAAATTCCATTTGTAACCGTGACAGCTGTCAGTATTTGATTTCCGAAGGGACTGCGGAAATAGATGCAGGGAAGCCGGATATCTTACGATAAAATGAAAAATATGGCTGCCGCCAATCATAATTCCAAACGTCTGTCATCTCGCCGCTGCAGTTTTTATGATAAGAATAATAAATTGATAATAAACAAAAGTTTGTGATACAGTAACCGACAGTAAAATGAGCTACTGTAAAACTTTATGGTCCAATACTGCAACTATGGTCCACAATTTCAACTCCTAAAGAAGCATCATCATCATCATCATCAGCCTATGATGTCCACTGCTGGACGTAGGCCTCTCCTATTAACTATGCAAAGAGACGCATTAGGAGGTAAATGCCCATAATCGCCACGCTGGGCAAGCGGATTGGCGATCGCAGTAATGTGTCCACTATGATGACGCTGCTGCCCATCAACAATCTTTTATTAAATAATGGTAAGTGACACTTCAATCCCTTAGTCGACTCTTACGACACCCGCAGGAGGAGTTGGGGTGGTGACAAATGTATTCTTACAGCCGTCACCACATCACGGCACGGCAAGAAGCATCAGTCCCAATCATCTTTTTGGCTTTGTCCTAGACGTTTTTATAATTAATGAGGAGTTAGCACGATTAATATATCAATTAGACGTAACGAAACATATATCTGTTTAAGTTATTGACCATTGTTGGGAGCGTTTGGTCTATAAGGCTTGTTCACGAAATAAAACTAGACGTTGCCGTATATATATATTTTTTTTAATGAGTCCATACCTTTGCTTGGATTTTTTAGAAAGAAGGGCTCTTTGCCTTTCTTCTCAGACACCGTGGTTGATATTTTTATGTATTTCTCCAAAATTGTGGACTTTTATGTAAACTTCTGCATTTTAGCAGTGTTTCTTCTTATTTTACCATTTTGGGTGGCATTTAGTTACGCAATGGGTCTTCACTAAATAACAATATCGACACTGCAATGAACCGTGAACCTCGTGTCTACAATTTTGATTAACTATTTTAAGTGTAACATTGTTGAAATCGTTTCAGTAGATCGCACTTTTTTAGGCGTAAACTTTGGCATTAAACAAAATAATAAATTTACAGTCCCGTGGCAGTTAGAACTACATGGGCCTATTGTATAACAGTGGAAACTGATTTTACGATGGCTACTTTATTTAGTGGACAAGCTTTAGTTAGGTGATTTTTCATAATTGATTAAGGCAGACACCAAACATAATTTTTTTTGTAAAAAGTTGTTTCCACCACAGAAAATTTTATAGTAAACAAGTTTGCCAGATAAAAAACCTTTGATTCTCACGTGAAATGAGTCAAGAACTATTATCATAATTTATTACGTAGGTAAATAAAGTCAGAACTGCTAAAATGATGAAGCTCTGTCACTAGGCTAAGCTTGGCGTGTTTCAGAAAATGTAACAGTAACGGCTCTATTTTTGCCATTCAGGCTAAGGAGCTCTAATTTAAGCCTTCAGTGATTGCCTTGTCAATAGAACCGATCGGCTGAATTGACCCTAATACAAGACAAAGATAGCCATTGTGATGGCTAGCCGAGCTCGAGTGATTTTTCGGGAAAATTCCTTTTTCAAACTTGCATTGAAATGTTCGCATAGGTTTGTCAAATTAAACCAGGAAAAAATCGCTGGTTCGATGATTGAACTTAATATGTAAAGACATAACTACTTTAACTTGTAAAGCGACAGAACATCTTGGCATTTCACCAAAAAAAAACTAATGTCAATTTCACCGGGTAATAAATTATTATATTTTTTGATTTTTTGTAGATTCGTTTCGTTTTTTGAGTTATTTTTACTGTAAAAATCACTTCCGATTTTTTATTTCATTGCAAGTTTGAGAAAAGCACTATCTATACAAATCTCGGCGAGAATTAAGGTTCCAGGCCGCATATTTTTATCTGGCCTCAGTTCCTTCAGCCAGATATATCTACTTGGCCTGTAACCTTTCGTTTCCCGTCCTCTATAGTAATGTAATATTGCTTTTTTTTCTAAACCTCGAATAAAATATGTATGTTTGATTCTTTATCGTAAGAAGAATATGGACCCTTACTACTCCAGAATTTCTCGTGACCAAACACAAGCGGAAGTTCGGATACTTATGTTTTGCTGCAATCTGTGATGGTCGATTTTAGGAACTTGAGATATTTAATAACGTATTATTGATATTAAAAAAATTATGTCGAATGTGTCAAATTTTTCACACTGTTGATTACTTTCTATAGTCACGGTTTTATTTAAAATTATAACAAGTGTTATAGGTACCTACTCTGGACTTTTTTCTTATGATTTTAATTTGAGCCCCCATACATAATGTGCATAAGTAAAAATTGTTTTATCAAAAGTTTGTTTTGTTTTATCAATTTATGTTAAAAAAAACTCTGAAATTATTACCAAATTAGATCATTTCATATTGTGTCATTGTCATTTCTGAATAATCCATGCGAACACATTGTATCATTAGAGTTTGTTTGTTAGCTCCGTAAAATACATAAGTGTATTTTCCGAGCTGAAATGTCTTTGTATATGTTTTGTCTCTGCTTGGATAAATATTTCAAACTTTATGAGTAGTTTTAAACGCGTCTGTGATTCATGGCCCTGTATTTCAGCCTGGTTCGGCAGTATATAACCACCATTTCGTGCATACCCTCCTCTGCGCTTGTTCTTTACGAGATTAAAAGCATTTTTATTTATATCGCCGGAAATTAGGCGATTCTGTCATTGCTGTGAACAGCATGCTTTACCGTTTCTTTTAGGCTGTGTATAAATGTACATTTACATAAAGAGAATCTTTATAGTTTCTGTCGTCTTTGACAGCAGATTAATGAAATTGATGCCACGAAAAAGAATAGGTAAGTAATAGATATAAAAGCAAAAAATTATAAGGCAAGTTTAGGCACATGTACGTAATACCTAATAGCTTTTTTACTTGAAAAGTACACAAATCTGTATATATATGTTTGCAGCATTTTATATGAAAATATATGACCCGAAACTTTTGCCCTTGGGTGTATGTTAACCCTTTATAAGGCCACTGTTATACAGATATGCTACGTAAAAGTTGTAGTGTATTTAACTTTTACGTAGCATATCTGTATATGTTTATAATGCACTGGGGAACACATCTATGGCAAAAAAAACTGAAACTCATTGACATTGATAATAATAAACATTAAGAGCTCTGTACAAAATAGTTTTTGACTACACACGGTAAATCGAATATGATTGTGTCAATCTTGTAATGGGTACCTTACCTAGGATTATTTTACGAATATCACTGAACAAATTATAATCTGTGGCCCGTTTAATTGAAATTATTAGATATAGCGACGTCGTTATGTTTAAAAGTATAATGAAAATAATGACGATAGCTTGCTTTCTTTGACAGGCACAGTGTATAAATTGCCCACATACTTTAGACTAGGTACTTAATTTAATTACACTAAAATCAAATACTAAAGTACAAATGAGGAAAAATTTTATATTTGCCATATAATACCTGTTATATAGTTAAATGAAAAAGAGGAAGTTCTCCTTCGTAAACATTTAATAAGGTAGAAGTACCAATACGTAACATGTTAACAGAGAATATATATTTGAATCACGATATTTTGTTATGTCATATATTTTGGTAGAGGTTTGGTAGAGATTTTTTTTTTATAGAGTGACAATATGAAAATTTCTGCAAGTTTTGAAACGAATTCATATGCAGGAAACCGATGCAGAAAGTTGCAGTTCACTCTTACGTGCTCTTACCCTTAGTTGTGTCTCAAAACTCGTAGCAATAACTTGCAAGTGTAGACATAGCTTGTATATTTGAATCAATATCTGAATCCTTATTAATAAGGCTGAAATTCATTAGCTTTAAGAATTAGGTAGACTCAAACACTCCGAATAGTTTGCGGGTTATTCAAATAGACATCTCATAAAATGACAGATCTCATGATCAACGGTAACTTTTCATAATGATAATTAGATTCTGCATGTCTTAGTAAATTTAACTTAAGTAGTTACTGGAATTAAACGAGGTCTTTACTTTGAGGATTTTATTGCTGTTTGAGATTTATAGTCAAGTACTCGTACTAGGTAAAAGCAAAACTTAAATGAAAAATTGAAGTAATGGTTGATGAAAGTTGATCGTACTTATTTTCAATTTGAATCTACACAAACGTAATGTTTGACATTTTAGCCTTCATAGCTTAGTTGTTAGTGATCCTGTGAGTTTAGTCACATGGACTTAAGTAAGTACTTTTGGTATGTATCCTCCCGCGATTCATTGTCGATGGTTTTGAGAATGTCATGTGGCAATCAATATATTCTTTTGTCCTGTTATGAATCATAGTTTTATTTACATAATATACTAATAATTCCCATACATTTCAAATGGCGACGACGAGTATCGGCACTTTAAGTGTATTTGAACCCAAAACGCAACAATGGGAAATATTTTGTAACAAGGTAAAACAGTTCATTTTACTAAATGGAATTGATTCCGAGGACAAGAAAAGAGCAATATTATTGACTCATTTATCCGACGAAGCTTATCTTTTGCTTCGAAATTTACTACATCCAAAGGTGGTAGAAACTTCACAATTTGATGAGTTGATAGAAGTGCTGAGCAAACACCTGACACCGAAACGTGCGACATTTGCGGATCTTTGTAAATTTTACAACGCATCGCAATCGGAGGGGGAAAGTGTCGAAGATTGGGCAGCTCGCCTACGAGGCCTAGCTGTACATTGTGACTTCGAAGGTTCCCTAGAGAAGGTATACCGTGACCGGTTTGTTCTCGGACTGAGACCCGGAGCAATACGCGATCGAGTTTGCGAGCAAGATGCGGCGAAGTTAACGTTCGCTAAGGCTTTGGAGGTAGCGCAACAGACGGCGGTCGCGAAACTGGCGCGCGCAACTACGTGCAGCGCCGCGGCGGCGTCTACTGCTGTCAAAGATGAATCACTGTTATGGACACGTGCAGCTCGATCTGATGGTAAAGCGCGGTCGGCAGAGGATCGCTGCGCAGTTTGTGGTATGAGAAGCCACGCGGCAGTGACATGTCGGTACAAGAACTATCGCTGTCAACGATGTAAGGAGAAGGGCCATCTAATGAAAATGTGTAACTCGAAAATTAAAACCCTTAACAGTATCAACGTTGGAAAGGCTACAAGTTTGGATGAAGTGGATTCAACATCGTGTACTGATTCAACAAATTGTAAAGAATGCCAGCTTTTCAACTTAAGGTCAGTTAATAACGAACCATTCCTAGCCTCTGTCACTTTTAACGGTAATGTTAGTTTAACCATAGAAATTGACTCTGGGTCAAGCACGAATGTTATGTCAAAAGACTTGTATTATGAATACTTTTTGCACAAAAATCTTGTTAAAACGAATATTAAAATGTGTTTTTACAACGGACATAAAATTTCGCCGTTGGGGTATTTCCACACAGAAGCAACTTTTGAAGGGTTAACTCGAGACATTAGATTTTTTGTTGTCGAGAATGGTGGATCCCCGTTACTCGGGCGAGAGTTTATGTCTAAATTCAATATGAGTATTACATGTGAGACAAATAAAATTGATTTGATTGCAGCAAATAGCCCAGAGGTACGAGAACTGGTCAACAAGTATAAGGAATTATTTAACAAGGAATTAGGTTGTTACACACGTTCTGACGTAACTTTACGATTGAAGGAAGGTACGAGACCAAAATTCTGTAAAGCGCGCCCTTTGCCTTTTGCAATCAAGGATGCGGTGGAGGCCGAATTTGCAAGGTTAGTTGAGGTTGGTATACTAGAACCAGTAAATCATTCAGAATATGCAACGCCTATTGTGCCCGTTCCAAAACCGAATGGTAGTATTAGGATATGCGCCGACTATTCTGTTACGCTGAATAAAGATATTCATATTGATAAATATCCTTTACCGCGGATCGAAGAGGTTTTCGCTAAGCTGAGCAACGGCCGACACTACTCTAAGTTGGATTGCAGTCAAGCCTACAACCAGCTTAAACTGTCAGAGGAATCTCAAAAGCTGACAACTATCAATACGACTAAGGGGTTGTTCATGTACAAAAGGCTCGTTTTTGGCTTGGCTTGCGCGCCAGCTATATTTCAGCGTACGATTGAAAACCTTTTGGCGGGAATTGATGGTGTGACAGTTTTTCTCGATGACGTTTGCGTGACAGGCCCGACTAAAGCTATACACTTAGAGCGATTGGAAAAAGTCTTTAAGAGGTTTCAAGAATCAGGGTTTCGGTTGGAAAAAAGCAAATGCACATTTTTTCAGGACAGTGTTACTTATCTAGGTCATATTATTAATAAGGATGGCTTACACAAATGTCCGAAAAAGGTAGAGGCAGTCACGAAAGTAGCAGTGCCAACTAATACGTCAGAACTAAAACGTTTTCTCGGGATGGCAAATTATTATCGTAATTTTGTCCCAAATGCCTCGATGATACTTGCACCACTCCATGAATTATTACGTAGCAATACAAACTGGGAGTGGACGGATCGACAACAGGAAGCCTTCGATTGGATTAAGAGAGAACTTAGCAGTGATCGCGTGTTGGCGCATTTCGACCCGACAGCGCAGCTCGTCCTGACCGTAGACGCCGGGCCGGCGGGGCTCGGAGCTGTCCTAGCACAAGTTGACGCCGCTGGCTGCGAACGCCCGTTAGCGTTTGGGTCTCGCTCTCTCACAGAAAGTGAACGCAATTATAGTCAACTCCAGAAAGAAGCCACTGCTATTATATTTGGTGTTAAACGTTTTCATCAATATCTATACGGTAAAAAAAGATCCTTTTATTCTAAAGACGGATCATAAGCCTTTGTTAGCAATTTTTGGTCAAAAGGGAGGAATGTCGGTGACCACTGCATCGCGGTTAGTACGGTATGCAATTTTTCTCTCGGGTTACAATTATAAAATTCAATATACATCCACCAAAGAAAATGTGGTCGCCGATTTCTTTTCAAGAGCTCCATTGGACCAGACCCTGCCGAACCCTGATCGAGACGAGTTCGAACAAGGCTTGCCAACCTTGAATTCTCTTCAATTGGAAGGAATGCCGATCACATACAAAGATATTTCCGATGCAACTTCCAAGGATAGTGTACTTAAAACTGTCATTAAATATGTGAATGATGGCTGGCCACGTAAGATTAAATGCAAGAGCATTTTCCCATATTTTTTGTGTAAAACAGATTTAGAGTTCGTTGACGGTTGTCTCCTTAGAGGACACCGAGTAGTTATACCGTCCAAGTATAGTAATGAGATGTTACAAGAACTTCACCGCTCTCACCAAGGTATAGTGAAAACTAAAAGTGTCGCTCGTTCTCGCTTATGGTGGCCCGGCATAGACGGCGACATCGAGCGCACGGTGGGCGCCTGCCGCGTGTGCGTGGCGCTGCGCCCCACGCCGCCGCGCGCCATGCCCCAGCCCTGGCCCCGGCCCGCTGGTCAGTGGTCCAGGATACATATTGACTACATGACCGTAGCGCAATCTACTTATTTAGTAGTCATTGACGCTTATAGCAAATGGTTAGAGTGTCTCGATATGTCTTGCGGTACTACCACCAAACACTTGCTTCTAAAATTAAATGATCTATGCTCTAGGTTCGGTCTCCCTGAAACTATAGTCTCCGATAATGACGTTAAAATTGCTTCACAAGAGTTCATCGATTGTTGTAAGTCTAACGGTATCTCGTACCTCACTTCACCAATTTACCACCCGTGTAGCAATGGCCAAGCCGAAAACAGCGTAAAAACTTGTAAAAAAATGATCAAATCAATTTTAGACACTCATACATGTAAACATAAAATAAATGAAAAATTGCAAGAATATTTATTTGAGTATCGTAACACACTTCATTGTTCAACGGGCGCATCGCCTGCTCGGTTAATGATGGGCCGTGATTTACGCTGTAGGTTAGATTTGATTCGTCCACCGTGTAACAAACCTTCAGATTCTTCGAATAGCCATAGTACACATAGGAACGATAACACGAGATTATTTTCTATAAACGATGAAGTATGGTGTCGATCTTATGTAAATAGGAAGCCAGTGTGGTATCAGGGAAAACATATAGACAAAATAGGGAACCGCATGTATTTGGTTAAGCTAGATATTAATAATTTATTATGTAAACGTCATGTTGACCAGCTGAGGCGTTTTACTACCAATGACAAAAACAAAGAGCTCCAGAATGAACAATCTTCAACCACCTCTTTTACTCCATTCCAACTACTAGATTCTGATGAACTAGTAGATGACTGGCAAGACGCGACAGATCTAGAAGTGGAAGTAGAGGCAGGAGAGCTGCCGGGATTGCAAGAGGAGAACACGCTAACGCTAGCAGAGGAACCAAGTGTTTTGTCACCACCGGCAGGGGTAGCGGAGTCTATCGAGGCACCGCCCACTATAGAGCAGGCGCCACCGACGCAGGTAGCGGCACCACCGCAACCCGTGTCGTTGGAGAATCCTACGATAGGTGACAGAGTTCTGAGAGCCCGAAAACCTATAAATTATAAAGAATAATGTAGGTCCTTTTGTATGGTTTATACTGTTTATGTTTTAATTTATATAACTGAGATACTAGTAGTATTTATTTAAGTTTGATTGTACCTGGTTCCTCAACTAAGGGTGGACGAGCTGGTATGTATCCTCCCGCGATTCATTGTCGATGGTTTTGAGAATGTCATGTGGCAATCAATATATTCTTTTGTCCTGTTATGAATCATAGTTTTATTTACATAATATACTAATAATTCCCATACATTTCAACTTTACCTACTGAAAAATGCAAAAAATACATCTAACCTGCCACAATCAAAGTATGAAGCGGTTTGAACCCAAATAACGTTTTCAAATATTATATAATGTCATATCTATAACAAGCCAGTGAGAACGAGTACATGTCATTCTCGGAATGCCCGTCGTCGTGGTGACCTCTCTAAAGTAGGTCGTTAGAGTCGAGGCCAGAGTCGATATCCAACAATGACTATCGCTGCACTTGGCAAAACACGGACCTAGGGACTGAAACTTTCTCCGACTATTTCTATTATGAATATAGGTTGACAACAACTTACGAGGCACTTCCACGGTCTGCCTGCGGGTGACGAGAGGGGAGGCTGACGCGGGTAAATAGGAAGCATGCGAGTGTGTTCTCGCCACTCGCATCGTATGTGCACCATCTCTCTCTCTCCATCTGTCTTTCCTTTCAGATCGGACCTTGCATTGCCTTACCTTATCTTCATCACCAAAATAATTTCTCTCGCCATGCCCATGGCAAATCTCTCTCATTGTGCCCATGGCAAATTTTCCTTCAGCAGCCTCTCCACCGTCCCCAAATGACGGTGCAACGACCATCCCACCATCGTGGGATACGACCCAGCCATAGCTGCAGTAGTGGAAACGCGGGAGCAGCCACACATACTCCAGGAGCCTATCGTTTGTATACTCAGTCCAAACGTATGCCCCTCGCGCTGGCCTCCCCTCCCGTACGTCGCTCGCAGCCCATGAGAGTGTCAGGTTAGTCTTAACTTGACAATCGAGTTATAGGTAGTAATTGCTTTTGACAAACATGTTGTAAAACTTGATCACAGCGCTACTATAAGATGAAGTTTAGAAAGTATCTGCATTTACAATAGTGTTAACATCCCTTTAATAACTAGTAACCTAAATTTAGTTTGTTTTTGGATACACCATCGTCAATGAGCTGAGTAAATGGGTCAAATGGTAGATACTTAAAAAGCTGATTGGAATAATATCACTCGATATTTTTCGATATTTGGTTTGTTCCAAGACCAAGACAAGTCGCCCTTCGTTGAAATTTATTGCAATAGGGCATTAAATTTCTCCGAGCCTTTCAACCGCCGTGATTTCGGTGGCAGCCTTATCACACGAATCCTGTGAGAGATACAAGAATTATTAATGATTAAGAATAAAACATTTTTTTAAGTCGAAATAATATGTATGATTAGCTGCAATACTCGTACTTGAATACAATCTTACAACGTAGCACTCGTATCGTACTTGTTCTCAAATCTGTAGGTATAGACTTATATACTACATACCTGAGTACGTACCCAAGTTGCAAATCGCTAACACTCAACTCTATTGCGTATAGAAGTGTTCTCTGTCTGTCACTCTTTCTTATTAGTGCAACAAAGACAGTTACGTTTCGTTAGCGATTGGTATCTTGGCTACGCACCCTGTACTTCTTGTGTAGCGCTACGAAAACAAGCGACAAGTTTGAATCGGGTTTCACAATTCCATGATTTCATATTAAAATAACTCGTAAGGCTCCTTGCCCGCACCAAGAGCCAAATATAATCGAATCGACAGAATTTCACAAAGTTTCTAATCTACTTCTTAGAACCTCACTAATTTATTTTAAAACTTCGCTATAGAACAAATCATCAATCATTTAATTGAGCGAGGGAAGTCACGAGCAGAAGTTACAAATTTGAATTTTCGCTTCAATTTCTTAAGTCTCATCTAGTCTGGCTGTATCGGGGTTGTCAGTTCGTCCGATCCGCGAGCTACGGTTGTGCGACACACAATTTGTTGGACACATAATTGCTTCCACCCATTTTATTTTATTTTCAAACTTTTACTCGATATTTTTGTTTTGTTTTTCGTCTGCTGTTGACTTATGAACTTAGTGTATTAGTGTCGAGTGCTCATCTGTTGCTTGCCCATGCGACATATAGTTGTGATAAAAGTAATCTAGCGTAAGTAATCTTCTGCTAATAAACTTTAATAATTATACGAGTACGCGGAATTAATAGATATAATGTTCAGCAGTGGACGTCTTTCGGCTGATATGATGATGATGATGAATAGATATAACAAATTGTCCTAAGACTCGATAGTATTTCTGGGATACAATTTCTGCGAAGGGTATTTCAGACGTGTTATGCTACTTGAGGGTAATCTGGTTGAGAAATATGACTTGTAAGAAAGCCCAGCAACCGTGCAGACTTAATATTCATTAAAATGGGATTTTGGGGAATCGAACCTCCTTTTAGATGAGTACACACAGCGACACTATTACCTATCCTCCTATAACATTCCTGCAGATGACAAAAGAGATACGACAAAGATTAATACTCTGTCCGGCCATTACGAGTTGTCAATCACATGACTGACCCAATTGATATTGAACGTACCAGTCTCGTACTGGTGACCTTTGGACAAAACCTAGAATAGTATGTACAAGATTCACTTCAGAGCAATGCTTCTTCATTAATAATCGTACAGAGCTAGCAATCGTAACGTAAAAATTACTAAAAACGTTAATGAGAAAATTCTTTTATACAAGTCGACAGTACCTTCTCTCAAGAATTAGGGTTCAGTACAATCGGCTGCATTATTTTACATTGTCATCTGTGAGTTGATTGAAAAAAAAACATAGCTAAAGGGTAATAATATGAAAACAAAAATCTCAATGGTTTTTTGTGTTACGAAATTAGATACACAAACTAGGCATAATGGGTAACCTCGTAACACAAAAATGCAGGGGCCAAACAAGGGCCATACTCAGTGGTGCTTCCATTTTTGCATCATGACACACAGTTACAGGTTACCAGGATTAAATCTCATTGCACTTATAGTATTTCGCCAAAAAGGAATTCATATTATTGGAATCATTTAAAACAACCTCAGAATCAGAATCAGAAAGCCATTTATTGTTATTTGGTGATGAGTACAATTAATTATATACATAAAAACAATCATTTCATATTTACAAAATAAATTAACTAAATTATGGGTTAAAATGGCCTCTCCTTCGGTGATGAAGGAGAAAAACCTAATTAATCATAATTCATATTTTTTACAAGACAGTTCAACAATCCTCTTATTCACCTCCGCTACCGGCCTAAACGGCCCTTTTATTCCGGTAATTAATCAGTATTAATATATTTCATTTCACCATATTTCCACATCAATCAATATAACGTTACCCTTCAAACGCTTCCGCCGCACGCACCGGTACTGATAAATTATGGACGCAATACAAATACGGCTCTGTCGGCGGTATTAACCCGAAAATGTTCATCATTGGCCCCTCTAAAAAGTAATGTATGGGGCCATTGAAACAGTCCCCAGGCCGACATTCGCAAATGGGTCTTCCTGGGTTGAAAAAATATGGAGTATAGAAGGTAAAATACAGAGGAGGCAATATATTGCGACAGCCAAAGTTTACTACTAAAAACATGACGTTTGATGCATTTGGCGCACTCATTTCCCCCAGCTGCGCTTTATCATAAGTATGGTAAGTACATACATAATATATTTGTAACATGCATTTGTGTATGTATGTCATTCTTTAGTTGAAAGTAAAAAAGGTAAACAAATGAATATGGCTGACTTGCCAATTGCCATAACATTTATCGTCTTTGACATATATGACATCGTGAAACACATTCGCAATTATATTTTTACTTTTTATTATTCATCTCACTTGGACGCATTCTGCGGTGAATGGCGGGAACTTACCAACAACAGGACGGAATGGAAAACAAGAGGGGAGGCCTTTGCCCAGCAGTGGGACACACAATAGCAGCCTATTAAAAAAATATATATATTCATATTTATTAGTATTTAATGTATTGTAAACTAAAATGTATGTGAACTTCAGGTTTAAGGTTTTAAGTTGGTGATAAACCAAGATTGTGTATTGAAAAGTGCGTGATTATGAAATAATGCAAGTTAGGTAGTTTGTTTACATTTTTTTTACTTTCAACTGACGAATGATATAAGTAGGTATATGTATTTTCAACAGTTTTTGTTACATCAGGATGCTTAGACAAGTCGTCATTCCCTAACGCTTAATCGTCAATCGTAAACGAAAGGCGGCTAACTGTCTATGTCTCACTAATATGAAAGAGTGACAGAGAGAGAAAACTACGATACGCTACTAAGCGTAAGCGATTGGCAACTTGGCTAAGCATCCAGGACTTTCGAGTGGGTGAACCAATTTTGATGATTCTTTTTTTATTTGAAAGCTGCTGCTTACAGATTGGTTCCATTTTTATTTTGTCCAGTTTTGACGTTGGAATGAGAACACCATATGTATTAAATGTTCATTAACCGAGTTTCAGTGCGGTTATTTATAAGTAAGTTGATTATTTTAAATGTTAAAACTGTAGGTACGCCCGAAACCAATTGTCATATAATTTCCGATTCATATTTAAACAAGATCACCCGGACCGGACTATGAATTAAAAATGGATTTAATTTTTTTATACCATTTTTTAATGTACAAACTGTTGGTGCATAGAGATCTTTTTACAAAACCAACGAAGTAAAATTTCATTAATTACATTTATGAGTACGTATATACTGCTGAATTCCTGACCATATTTAGAGTCTTTAATGTTATGTAAAATTTTCTGGATTCGGCTTGGTTTCAGAGATAATCAACCTTTTTTCGAAATAAGTTTTTCGAAGTAACTCGTCATAAATCTTCTTTTTGATTAAAATGCTACCACAATGTATTCTAATATTACCACATCTTTTGCCATCCAATCGAAAAATACGAATAGATTTGACGAAATAACCTGTACATAAAAAAAAATTGAAATAAATAATTTTAACAAATTGTTGTTATGATAAAAAGTACTGAAAATGTTAAAAAGTATTCAAAAAGTCTAAAATAAAGATAAAAAAAAAAATATTTTTTGGTTGAATTGACATTAGTTCTCATAATATTTTTTGATTATTTTGATGTCTAGAATGCATAGTTAAAATCTTTCGCAATGCTCGCGTAACACCGTGTATATAAGTATACATATTTATTAGTATTTAATGTATTGTAAACTAAAATGTATGTGAACTTGGTTTAAGGTTTTGAGTTGGTGATAAAGACAAGATTGTGTATTGAAAAGTGCGTCATTAACTGATTATGAATTAATAATGCAAGTTAGGTGGTTTGTTTACTTTTTTTTTTACTTTTAACTGACGAATGGTATAAGTAGGTATATGTATTTTCAACAGTTTTTGTTACATCAGGATACTTAGACAAGTCGTCAATCGCTAACGCTTAATCGTCAATCGTAAACGAAAGGCGGCTAACTGTTTTTGTCTCACTAATATAAAAGAGTGACATAGAGGGAAAACTACGATACGCTACTAAGCGTAAGCGATTGGCAACTTGTCTAAGCATCCAGGACTTTCGAGTGGGTGAACCAATTTTGATGATTCTTTTTTTATTTGAAAGCTGATGCTTACAGATTGGTTCCATTTTTTATTTGGTCCAGTTTTGACGTTGGAATGAGAACACCATATGTATTAAATGTTCATTAACCGAGTTTCAGTGCGGTTATTTATAAGTAAGTTGATTATTTTAAATGTTGAAACTGTAGGTACGCCCGAAACCAGTTGTCATATAATTTCCGATTCATATTTAAACAAGATCACCCGGACCGGACTATGAATTAAAAATGGGTTTAATTTTTTTTATATCATTTTTTAATGTACAAACTGTTGGTGCATAGAAATCTTTTTACAAACCAACGAAGTGAAATTTCATTAATTACATTTACCTATATGAGTAGGTACGTATGTATACACGGTGCTCGTGAGCATTCCGAAAGATTTTAATGCTGGATTCCTGACCACATTTAGAGTCTTTAATGTTATATAAAATTTCCTGGATTCGGCTTGGTTTCAGAGATAATCAACATTTTTTCGAAATAAGTTTTTCGACGTAACTCGTCATTTAACTTCTTTATGATTACAATGTCACCACAATGTGTTCTAATATTACCACACCGTTTGCCTGACAATCAAAAAATACGAATAGACTTGACGAAATAACCTGTATCTAAAAAAACAATTGAAATAAATAATTTAAACAAATTGTTGTTATGATAAAAAGTACTGGAAATCTTAAGAAGTATTCAAAAAGACTAAAATAAAGAAAAAAAAAATTTTTTTTTTGGTGGAATTGACTTTTGCTCTCATAATATTTTATGTTTATTTTGATGCCTAGAATGCACAGTTAAAATCTTTCGCAATGCTCGCGAGCACCGTGTATAGGTACTTACCTCACAGTTTCACGCGGCACCCCGGGTAGTCTTATTACCTAAATTTATTTGAATTTCACTTTCATATTGTTGAGTGATATGATATTATTATGATTCAAAATTACATAAGACACACAACACAACCAATTTCAAACAGTAACTTTTTAATTTACTTAGCATTTTATTTTCCAGATTTACGTAGTATTCAAGCGTCTACACCCAATTATGTACCCATTACGCCGACCACTTGCACCGTTCGCTATTAACTTGGCAATATCTTCCACTATGATACATCGTCGATGTTGCAGGCGATGTTAGAAACAATTTGGGCCAATGCTGGCCAGAGCTAGCCAAGAACGTGACGAATGGCGTAATGCATCATCCGCAAGATGGAGGACGCATTGTGCCCAGATGGTGTCTGCCGTCGACCGCGAGGGTAAAGTACCCAATGTACACATGTCTCTGTGTAATATGTAATTCAACCCTCAAGCCGACCCATATTTCTAATTTGTGGTAAAAACTACTGTAATAACGCAATCGCGACTTTAAACAATGATGATTTGTCAGCCTCCGTAGCCGAGTTGGTAGTGACCCTGCCTACGAAGTCGGAGGTTCCGGGTTCGAATCCCGGCAAGGGCATTATTTGTGTATTTATTTATCACAAATATTTGTTCTTTGGTCATGGCTGTGTATGTATTTAAGTATCTATATATATCGTCGTTTGGTACCCACAACACAAGCCTTAATTGTGCTTACCGTGGGACTAGGTCGATTTATGTAAGATGTCCCAAGATATTTATAATTTATAAGACATTAATATATGGATCCCTTCTCGTCCAATATACCGCAGTGTCTCAAGTCGAAAGTCTTCGACCAGTGTGTGTTGCCAGTGATTACTTACGGATCTGAAACGTGGTCGTTCACTATGGGACTCATTAGGAAGCTCAGAGTCACTCAACGAGCGATGAAGAGGGCAATGCTCGGGGTTTCTCTGTGAGATCGCATCAGGAATGACGAGATCCGCAGAAGAACGAAAGTGACGTCAATTGGCTGATGATGATGATGATGATGAATATATGGATGAAAATATACTTCGTGTTGAATATGAGTCATATTATCTTGCATCTGTATCTACTTTCCAAACAATAAATTCTGGCACCCTAGTGAAAAGGGGTATAAATCGAAATTTGCCACTTTACAGGAGAGCCAAAAAACGATTGGCGAAATTATTAAAAATTACGGTGCCGAAATGGCTAAAGAATTAGAATAAATTTAAATGTACTTTGAGTAAATACAATGCGCTCTTTCACATGCCGTCATTGGTTTATGGCTAAAAATAATAGTTTTAAAAAAAATTGACTTGTACCCGCTGAAATAAATGTTATTTAGAAATATAACCAAATTAGTACCCCTTTTCACATATATTGGACATTAGTGAGAACGGAACGGAAATATACATTTAACTTATTTTATAATAACTCTTTTTGAGATGTACTTTTACGAAAAAAAATTAGCTAAGTTCGTTTGCGAAATTAATTTTAATGGCATAGCATGTACGTAATTATAATCCCAAAAAAACCGACTTATACCATTGTGCACAAAATGTTAGTAACGTGTAAAAGGGAATAACAAGATTTATATTAATCACTTTATTCAATTGTATCCAAATTCTATGAAATAAGTTACAACAAAAATATTTCTTTTTTCCATTTATTATTTCCTTGAATTAGAAAAATATTACTTCTTTTCAACAACCAAAACACAACGCATCATAAAATGAAATGTTTTTAAATGTCATAGTACCAAAAAATACCATAATGTAGCATTTATTTATTATTATCAAAATCTTGTCATATTTTTTTTTCCAGCCTTATTTTGCTAACAAGATACTCGACAAAAAACCTAAATAGTACAAATAGTCCTACTGTTCGAATTATAACTTTATGCCCTGGATGTCGTGCGCGCAGCTAAGTATGTACGTTCCGTAACGCCTGAATGGCAATTTTGTATCTTATCGAGTCACCTAAAATAACATACTATTGAAAATCGATATTTTATTTAAAAAAACTATTGTCTATAGCCTATCGTAATGTACATTACGATATAACTGTGAAAAAAAAAATAAGTTCGAAATTATACATAAATAAAGCAAAGCACGACCGAAGGGAGTGTTTTAAATCGACACGATTTACGAATTTCATTTTTGCATGTGTATCGTACGACATTTTTCAGTACAGATGGCCTTCCGAAGTTTTCAACCAGGCAAGATTTAAACGACTCCTCGAACTAGTGTGTAGAAGTTATTTCAGTTGTTTCGGATAAAAATAGTGACGTTGCATTACAGTACTCTGTATGTCTCTTAATAAACAGACTTTAATCGCCGAGTATAAAAAGCCTGTCACTATTATGTTCTATCGATTATAATTCTTATAAAAGTTGTATACGTAAATATAGGTACGATCAACTAACATTATTGTGTTAATTATACATTAACTTTATTAATTTCGTTAGTACACAATTTAAAAAAATATTATGATAATATTGTTTTCATTATGTTAGCATTCGTAAAAAGTGGCCAGGCATGGTTTCCGGGTGGCTGTTTTGAAATTGTTCTAATCACATGTTTCTGGATTAATATAGATATAGCATCAGCCATAGAACAGCAACAAATACTCGTACAAGGCTATTATAGCGCGCTTTCTATATTACCTAGATCATTAAGTAAAATTGATACTACAATTTAAAAAAATAGTATTTGCGTTAGGTCATTTAAAACTGTCAACACAAACTAATATTACTAACATAGGTTTTAACAAATAAGCAGCAGAATTTAACAGCTTGAATTTGAAAAAAAAATACAATCATACTTTAAGAAAATCATTAACCACAAATTAACACAATTTTAAACATTGTGTATAATTATATAACGAAACTTAGTGTAAAAGGGTACAACTTAGTACAAATCCGTCAATTTACTGGTGTTAAATGTTAAGTAATACTTTTTAATTTAGTGCAAACGGATATAATTCCCACAAATGGATTGTATCACATGTAAAAAACTGTAATTCTAAGTGATTAAAGTCGACTTGAACCCGTAACAACACAATTTTATTCGTGAATATGGATTTATGTCGAATTGTTCTCAAAAAATGTTTTTATTGTTCGTGTAAAGTGATTTAAATACACATGGATCCTCATTATCCGAGTGACCATCAAGAGAATATGAGTAGTTATAGCGTTACACACAACAAAAATCCAAAGGCGTAAAACTTAGCTGCACTAATACCTTTTGTAACTTTAAAACGATATAATTGTTTTGTTAGTAAGAATTTATTTCAACTTATACCTGACACTGCATGGTCATTTGTGTTAGTTATACCATATTACACGACCGTAACTCTGTCAATTTACGTGATATCTTAGATCCTTTTACACCAACAGATGCCATTTTTTTTTTTAATGTTTGGCCAAAATTCGACTTATACCCCTTTTCACTAAGGTGCCAGAATTGTTTTCATAATATTGCACCACCGTATTTTTCAGTTTGATTCCGTTGAGACACTTTAGCAAGCCTGTGAAACCAGTAAAAGTGAACTTTTAAAAAGCTTACACAATGTTTTTAAATAATGTAGGAAACACAACCTTCAATAGTTTGGTTTGGAGTTCAAAATAGAATGAGTTCGTGCTCCTGATTTTAGTGAAAACAATGTTAACAATATTAAGGAGCTGTTTTCACAAGCAATTTTGCAACCGCTCCAATGAGACGGGCAAATAAACGCGCCGTACAACTGTTTTAGAGCAGGACTTGCTCCGGCAAAATAAATGGTACGATGCTATACAGCTTGCTGCTGGGAGTAGCAATAAATTGTAGGTACAATTTCTCCCTAGGGGCACTATGGTGGTTGGGTTTATGTTTTTCATCGTTTAGGACAAATAAATGGTAAAAACTAATTTAGCTACCAATTTTCAAGATGCTTTGAATAGCTATTTCTTATTTTGTTCGACAGGGTGTGTCTCGACCATGTTAAGGGTTTCCAGGAAGCCCAACATTAAGTCCAATAGACTTATTTGTGAAATAGCCCCTTTGTCGAGCTTTTTTTTATATAAAAATATAGAAAATTAAGTTTATGGAACATTCACTTTCTGTACAACTATAATTATGTAGAGTGATATATTTTCAACCGACTTCATAAACATTCTCAATCTCGAATTTATATTTTTTTAATGTTTGTTCCTCAGAACTTCCGAATGGGTGAAACGATAATATCCAAGATATATCTGTAGTTGCCCTAAAATTGTTTTTTCACCACACTGCTCGTAAACACGCTGTTTGTCCTTCAATTTCAGAGCGCAAAACTGTGTTTTAATCTCTAGAGGTTAAAGTAATTTTTTAGATTATATATATATATAGATATATAATCTAAAAAATAATATTTATATTACTATACTAAAGACTATAGCAATAGATAGACTAAAGCAATAACTTATACGGCCTGAAAGTGAAATAAGCTTTTTGACGTTTGAACTAGACAGTAGTAAGTTCGAAAACTCAATAGTTTCAAACAGATTCATACACATGAACCTTTCATAATATTATATTCAATATGCTAAAATCCAAATTAAATACCACATTTTGTTGTAATAAGGCATTTAATTAGTTCTAAAAATACGGCAAATAAAAACAATAGGAAAATGACAGTGTTGACACTATGCAAATTTCAGAACGCATCCGAATATTTTTTCTTTTAAAATTTAAACGAGTTCGGTCGTGTTTTGTTTTCTTTCATTGTTGATATCTTAGTTTAAAATACTTAAGTGGCTTTGGGGTAATTGCGAGATGCGAAAGTGGGATAATTCTGAAAATCACAGAAAAATCGCCAATAACTACACGAGTCTCATTTTGGAATTATCGTGAATTTTTAAGCATTGCCACGCCAAGATAAATAATATTTGAGGTTATTGTTTTATTATTTGTTGATTTCAGCAGAGCTTGTTCAACTCTCGTGCCTTAAAACCCTCGCATCGCTCGAGATTCCATTTTTCAAATTCTGGAATCTTTCGCTTGCTCGGGTTTCAATATTTGCACGAGAGTCAAACAATCACTTTGCTCCCTAGTAAAACAAATAACTATTTTCTACTACTTCCCATAATCTGTCACTCGCTCAAAGCGAAAAGCCTAAGTTCTGTGAGAATATTTTCAACAACTACTTTTATAATGATCCCGGATAGTATTATTCTTTTCTTTCTGATTAAGTATCCTATCAGTACTGACTGATACACTAAGTATAGCCTTTCCAACGTAGCGTTTCTATTGTATTATACGCTGAATCTACCTTCTAAATCAATATACCTCGCGCAATTGCCGAAGTCAAATCAGGTTGTCTGACGTGGCTGTCCTTCGCAATGCACCAATGAATATTTTAAATATTATCCATTGTAGTTTTTCAAAATGTTATCAAAATTGCCCTCCATTTATTTTGTCACATCTAGGAAACCCATCCTGTAATATTTCCTGGTGTAAAGGTTTATAAAATATTTATTTATTATGCTGCGAAAATTCAAATTCAAAATCGTATTTAATTTAATTTAATCCCAAGCATTATTAGCATTAGTTAGAAGTTAGTCAGTAGTACTATAGTAATAATAATATGATTTCTTTAAAATGTACGAATGAAATGAATTGAATTTCTTTTTCATTAGGTCTTTGAACTTGACGTATTGTTCAAGCGCAATAAAGTCAATATTACTAACAACATCGAATTGAACGCAATGATTAACTGTACCTATATGGATAGTGCAGCAAGGTTGAAATCAAATGCGTAAAGTTAATCTGTCCAGTTCCAGTTCAAAGTGAAGTCAAACGTTTTGCTTGTAGGTATCACATAATACAGAACAGATAGGTATATTTCTGAGGTACATAGGTATACTAAGTTTACGCTAGCTCTTTACTCGTATCTATCAATTGCAATAATTGAATGACTGGCGAACGAATTTATAAACTAAAGTGAGCTAACAGATTCGAAAATACAAGATCATGTCTTTAACTCAAAAACGTCTAACTGCACCATTCCCGTTTAACCTACAGTCTCATTAACAGAATTAGGCGTGGTAAGGACGCCGTAACCTAATTCCTGGAGTCAATCAGCAGCATCGTAACGTTTCGCGGTCGCATTACTGTGAGGGCGGCAGGTAAATGTGCAATTACGGACATCCGAATTCCCTGAAGAGTTATACAGAACTTTTGAAAACCGAATTAGGTATTTTAAGAAAATAAAAAGGTCGAATTAATTGACTTATTTAATTCCGTTACTCTGTCTTTTTCTAAGGTAGGGAAAACCAAGTTATGTTCAGATGTTCTATTTTGTACCCGTTTTGAAACACTACGTTTTGTGACGTTTTTTCATTCTCAGTAGAACCAAAAGAGAGAAATATGGTAACGAAGGCCTCGTCTTCCTTTCCTCACCTGTCAGTATTTTTCTTTAACCCTTAACTTGGCAAATTTCAAGAAAATAGTGCGTTCTAGCCTCCTCGCCATTGTAGAAAATTCTGTCTTAAAAAAATACAAAAAGTGGGTCGAAGACCATGTTCATTGTGGCATACATTGCCAAATTAAAGGTAAACTAATTATGGCATGGTATCCAGTCCATTATTTTGTGCACCTGTTATTAATTCTGCAGATGTTTCACCAAGTCATATTATCATATCAATTAGTCTTCAACGTCAAAAAATAGATCAATATTTTTGCTAAACTTATTTTACGGAAAAATGAGTCACACGCGTGTGATACGTACACATATGTACAACAATTTCACACTATCGACTTGTGAAAAGACATTAAAAAAGTACGACCTACCTCTCAAAAAAAGTAAAATATGTTCAGAAAATCCGGACAACTTATAAAAATATAGCTACACCGTATTCCTTCCAATGTAATTTCATCCGTCTAAGTTCAACGATACCCGATTCCATGATTTCAAACGTGTTCGAAACCGCACGGTGACACTTGCACGAATTAGCAACTCAAATCCCTTTCGGCATCAAAACTTATTGCTGGTTTCATAACAATCGACAATAGTCATTATTACAAGGCTATACGACCTTTAGAACAGCAAAACTAAGTTGGTTGTTATTTACATTTGCCAAGTAATGTTTTCATTCGAAATTTCAAAATTCAACCCTACCGTAATGATATAGGGTTTATTGAACTGGCAAAAAATATGGTAGATGTAAACTAACCGATACGAGACGTGCGGAGATGCAAAAACAGAAAATAATGCTTGCTTTGTAAATCTGGAGTAGAGATTCCCTTCCATAAGATGATAATTTTTGTACAAGGTTTGTATCTTTACGATAGCGCTGTTTAGTCCTTGACTTTTTAGCACTCAAAATATGTTACGCCAATCTTAGATTATTTTATCAATCAAACTATAGGTACCATGTCCCATAATTACATTGACATCAACTACGGTATCTAGTATCAAGTAGTAAGTATTAGTAACAACCAAAAACTATGAAAGCAGTACAGTGTATTTTGATTTCGAGTAGCTTTATTTGTTGTGTTAAGCTTCTATTCCCACTAGTAGCAACTTTAGTTTCTTTGACGACCGGCGCGGCGACTGTTGTCTGTTTAGCCTCAGGACAATTTTGCTGAGAAAATCTGCGAAAGTGTACGGTGATACAAACTTTTACATATATAAAATTGATAGGAATGTATTGATTCATCCTTTAATTGAAAAAATCAAAATTTACAAAAAAGATTGGTATTTTGGCTTTCTTTTGTCGTTCTTCCCCCAAAATTTATGACATATATTCAATTTGCGCTTTCTCTCGCTCGGAAAGGGAAGTAAAACAAAAAGTTGAAAACTGAAATTACTCATATTGTAGGTAAGATTAATTCTAAACCACACGCTACTCAAAAGAACAAGTACGGTGTCAAATTGCAAACAAAGTGCAAACAAGAATTTGCAAGTTCGAGAACGTTTGAACGGGACAGATGTGAATTATTAATATAAGCAGCCACTGTCGTAATACTTTATACAATATATTGTGTGTGTCAACCTCGTAAGGAGTTTTTGCATAAATCAGTGGACCAATTGCACTTGCATGTTAAGTAGATGTAAGCGAGCCTTCGACTCGAGTAGGAATACTGATCTATTGTCAGGCGAGGATCGCTCTTGCACCACCTTTTAGCTCTAGAACTATATCAATATTTGTCTGTAAGATGCATGAGTCCGTATTTTAGATAACAATATGTTTTCCCGATGATATTGCTTTATTTTTTGTAATCAATACAATTTTCGCAAATAGCAGTTTTTGGCAAAAAATGTGTACATTTACTTTAAAAACTTATTTACTTCATAGGACAACTATGAAGTAAATAAGATGAGCCGTAGGTATATTTTTCCTGCTAATTAATTGTTTTGCTTTAGCTTCTTGCAAACAGAAATGAAGCTGAATTTAATTGACTTGGCATTTCCAGCTGGAAATTCCGTACCAGTCTAAATTACCCCTTTTCCCTATGTACTCAAAGCCCACAAAATTGCTCTTGTGGGCTTATTCTGTAGTATACACACACTTTTACGGAATGCATTTGCTAATGTACTTCCAACAAAACCAACAAGTCAAAAGCTCTGGATAAACTCAAAAGTCTTTGAAAACGGCTGCAAAGCAAACTGCCTTTAAAGAAAAATACAATAAAAAGCATTGAAAATATGCAGAAAAGCTTCAATTTATTACATAGGTACGTCTAGTGACTGTTGTACCTGCACCAATAGTACATTAGTGTACCAAGGGCGGTAAGTAAAGGATTACGAACAAGAAGAGTCTGTTATAAGTTCGATGACGCCGCAGGCGGAGGGCTTTAATGACTCGCGTTCGTAATTCATTTGCAGCCCATGATACATTAGTACATTGTGCATCAAGGGAGGTAATACTAACTCGAGTCATTAAAAGCCCTCCGCCTACGGCGTCGGACTTCTAACACTCTCATTAGTATTCCGCTTACCGACCGTGATGCATACAATGTTTTTCATCACACTTGCCGACAAAAAAATATTTCTTAAGACAAAATATTATTAAATTGACGTACTGATATTTCTATAACTCCCTAGGGAATTTCACTTTTCTATTACTCTCGCTATGTATGCAAACAATGGCGCGCTTAGACAGCAAGTGTGATGAAAACAATGTTAATCATCACATTTGCGAGGAAATATGTAAACTTGTAAGGCAGAACATAATCTATTTATTGAAATTTTCGATGTCTTGGCAGTTTTTAATCTTCAGTGTTGCTTTGAGCAAGGTATAAATTGTCGAAAGTGAGGATAGTTTGTGTTTATCAGCCAGCTTCTTTTGGACCTTCCATGTGATAAAGTTGTCGTATGCAGCGTTCTATTTATCCTTCGATTTGGCAGGCAGTCAGTTTTCGCTTAGCATCTGAGTATCTACTATATTTAGCGGTGTTGCCGTAAGTTCTTCTTCGTACGGAGAAGTCGAAGAAGATATAATCGTGCTTTTACTTACTTAAATATTGTTATGTGTAATTTTTTGTTCACTGAGAAAATTTGAAGTTAAGAAAACTTAAGTTGACAATCGGCGATGGCGCATATTTTGCTTTTTTACATTATCCAAACCATAGACAATAATTCGTCTAAAAAATTTGATGATTAGTACCCGTATGCACTGATATTAGAAATATTAAATTAAATTGAAAAATGTTGGAAAGTAGTTCCTAAATATGCAAATAAGTATGTCTTGTTTAGATTTCAGTTTTATTTTATAACAGTATTCTGTAGTCCCGTAAAATATATGAAATAAAAAATACTTGTGATATTAAAACTATTCGTATTGAAATGAGTAGTAGGTACGAAAGTAGATGAGAGAAAAACTAATACGCCTATGGGGCATAATTAATGATAAAACGAACTTACCTGTACGTGAAGTTCTATCATAATTATGCGAGCTGCTCAATTCGAAGCGATTAATGTTCACATGTAGTAATGTTTCCAATTCACGGCCATTATCACGAATTATTTAAAGACTATAATGCTAATCTGAAAGCAAAAAGGATTAATACACTCGATTCGACTAGTTCCGCTCTCTGGGCGTCCGCCATGTTTACCTCATTTAGTTTAAAGCTTGTATCCTGTACGGTAAGGCGCTGATTTTTTGCTTAAACCTGTGGGGGGGATTAAGGGTGGGATTATCTGTTAATCGCTTCGAATTGAGCAGCTCGCATAATTATGATAGAACTTCACGTACAGGTAAGTTCGTTTTATCATTAATTATGCTTTGCTGCTCAATTCTCGCGATTAATGTTCACATGTAGATGTTCAAAGAAACAAAGTGAAAAATCAGCAAACTATATTAATGTTTACATATATTTTAAGTATGCGAATCATTTATTATAAATATAACTAAGGATATTAGCAATTATCCATAATACTATTTATACTGCCTTATCAGTATAGCATTGCGACATAAAAACAGAATCTGAGTGTGCTTAGGACACATAATAATATTATGAATATTTAAAACAAATTGCCTGATAATATTGTAACAGCAATAAACATTTTATTAGTTATTCGCTATTAAGAATTGATCTGGCGTAGGTCTCATTTTGTAAAGGGACTATTGCAGAACTTTGCAAGTGTGGAAGAGGATGCGCTCCGTCCTGTGGCTTTTCTTATTTAATTCATGCTGACTCCTAGCCGACTAGCCTTGAACTGTGTGAACTATACAGAGAAATGTGGGCTTCGCTTCGGTGGAGCATATCCTCTATCCAGTGACTAAGTGTCTTATAGATTCTGATATCATTATAGGTAAACAATCAGAATATATTTATATTATAATGTATATATATTTATATTATAATGAATAGAATAAATTTATTTTTGACATAGTTTGCACTCTGTGAGCAGTCACAAGTGCTAAAAGCGAAATCAGCTTCTTTGATAGTATCTCGAGGGTCAAACTTTCATTTGGAAATTAATTTTCTAAATAATAGATCAGATTCGGGTTGTAGACTCGATGTAAATGGAACCTTCATAAATTTAGCAATTCTATCATCGTCTATGATATTTTTACCTCAAACAAATAATAGTGCTGATCTACAACAACTAAGACTACCGTATTGGTATCTTGAATTGAACAGATTTGTGAAAAGGTACAATATATTTGGAAAAGATGCGACTATACAATCAATGATTGTGACAAAAAGCAAACCAAGCTTTATAATGTAAATTATATTGTTGACGGTAGTTGTAGTGCTTCCCGGATAATAGGTTGCATCCAGGGTTTTTGGGGACCTGTATGGGGCCCTGGAATCATCGGATATGAACAAGTCATGACTTAAAGAAAATAAATAATTTCGGATATCATTAATATTTTAACCATTGGGAGCTAGGGCTGAGTGAGCCAGGAGTGCACTACTAAAATTCCTTGCTTAATGCAATTTCAATAGTCTGTTATTATTTTATTTAATGTATTTAGAATGACACTAAATGGTAGCGTGCCCCGGAAGATGGTAAAGTCCACCACCTCACTCATGTCATGGGGCCCGCAGTATACGACAATTGCCAGAAAACATCAACGGCGCCCAGAAATTGGCTATTTTTAAACTTCGCCTCAAACGCTGGCTTATTATTAATTAATTTAATAAATTATAAATTGTATATTTGAATGACATAATCAAATGTGTCCTATATTTTGATGTGTAAACTGGCTTTGTGAATAAATTACAGTATATGACTTATGGTGGGAATGCGTAGAAATATAATTAAGACTAGTGGACAGTAATAGCGTCAACACAATAAGCATATGGGTCAGCTCTCTAAGATATATATTTGTCTACGTTACCATTGGAATTACTTGTGAATATGTTATGCGATAATGTTATCGCTTGATTTACTATATGATGCAAAGATGAAAGGTTTTCTTTGCTCACAGTATTGCCATATTTCACGAGTGTCCTTGTTGAGGTGGGGGAATTTCACACTACTCATTTGGTTTATACAGGCGATATGGCAGTCGTGTTGTCAATGCGAAGCAAAAACAAAGCTGCTAGTAATTCTAAAATATTTGAATTTTGTTGTATAACACCAATTTAAATCTTCCTCTAATGTGTGAAACATTGTAAAGCGCCTGTCAGCATTACCACCTGCCTGTCTAGTGTCTCCGCTTGTAACGCGCACTCGGCCGAGCACGCGGCGGCGGCCGGCGCCTGCTGTACTCCGCTCTGCTCCTGTAGTGAGGAGGCGGCGAGGCTCCCGCAGACCGATGCGATGGACCCGGTCTCGTGTCTGGAGTCTGATAATTCGGCTGTGGGTGCTTCCAGTTAAAATTAAGTTGTGAATTTGTAGGTGTCGGATACTTAGTTACCGCTGATTTGGGTTTGTTGAACTGTAAATCCTGGCTCGATTTAGTAATCGCCTTAGTAGCTTTTAGCTTTTCAGGTAGATCTTCTCCGAACAGATTTTTATCTCGTTTTGACTCCTTCAGTGTATCTTTCATTTTATTACTAAGTGTCGAGATAAGGAAATTTCGTCTCATTTTTGTATCTATATAGTGTGAATCACACAGCAAACGACAAGCGCCACTGACATGTTTTAGAACCTTTAGACTCGAATCCGATTTATCATTGACTAGTATTTCCATAGACTTTACTAAGGCTGTCAAAGCTGTGCTAACTTGTCTTTGTCTAGCTGCCAATGAGGTATCTTTCTTTTGTAGGGCATCCGAAATTGCAGCTTTAACCTCAGCATTCAATACCGGGGCGCTGAAGAGTGGGCAGTTACCCGGAATGGGATATTCTTCAATCAACTTGTCCTTTTGATCTTTTTTGAGCCCATTTAGAAAAACGTCTTGTAACCTAGATGCGATATCATTATGGATATTTGGACCAATCGGTGAGTCTTCCTTAGGCGCCTCACCGAGCAGCGTAAGTATTTCCTCGTCCAAATGGGATATTTCTCCCACAATTACATCACTGTCATCGTTTTTACCTGGCGTGCACGGTTGTTGAGCATTATTTAATAGCTGGGTTTCATTTTGTAAATTTGTTGGTGGCGCATCATTATAAACGACTGATGGAGGCGAGATTTCAGCGTGTGGGATTTCAGCCTCATGGTAAGGGAGAGTATAGGGATGGTAGCCCGGATTTTCATACTCATTTTCCCAATGAGTTCGATTTTCGTAGTCTGAAATAAACAAATTTGCTACTTATTTTATTGTGAAGGTAATGATCCCAAGAATTTTTAGCATCACGCTTGGCACGTAGTATTATGATGTAGTATCAATTTGTTGTGAAGGTAATGATCCCAAAAATCATTCGCATCACGCTCGGTATGTATTATTATGTAGCATTATCTTGTTGTGAAGGTAATGATCCCGAAAATCATTCGCATCACTTTGGTGTGTACTATTCTGTAGTATTATCTTGTTGTGAAGGTAATGATCCCGAAAATCATTCGCATCACTTTGGCAAGTACTATTATGTAGTATTATTCTGTTGAGAAGGTAATGATCCCGAAAATCATTCTCATCACTTTGGCACGTACTATTATTTTAGTATTATTATGTTGTGAAGGTAATGATCCCAAAAATCATTCGCATCACTTTGGTACGTACTATTGTGTAGTATTATTCTGTTGTGAAGGTAATGATCCCGAAAATCATCCGCATCACGCTCGGTACGTATTATTATGTAGTATTATCTTGTTGTGAAGGTAATGATCCCGAAAATCATTCGCATCACTTTGGTGTGTACTATTCTGTAGTATTATCTTGTTGTGAAGGTAATGATCCCGAAAATCATTCGCATCACTTTGGCAAGTACTATTATGTAGTATTATTCTGTTGAGAAGGTAATGATCCCGAAAATCATTCTCATCACTTTGGCACGTACTATTATTTTAGTATTATTCTGTTGTGAAGGTAATGATCCCGAAAACCATTCGCATCACTTTGGCACGTACTATTATGTAGTATTATTCTGTTGTGAAGGTAATGATCCCGAAAATCATTCGCATCACTTTGGCACGTACTATTATGTTGTTTTATTCTGTTGTGAAGATAATGATCCCGAAAATCATTCGCATCACTTTGGTACGTACTATTGTGTAGTATTATTCTGTTGTGAAGGTAATGATCCCGAAAACCATTCGCATCACTTTGGCACGTACTATTATGTAGTATTATTCTGTTGTGAAGGTAATGATCCCGAAAATCAATCGCATCACTTTGGTACGTACTATTATGTAGTATTATTCTGTTGTGAAGGTAATGATCCCGAAAATCATTCGCATCATTTTGGCACGTACTATTATGTTGTTTTATTCTGTTGTGAAGGTAATGATCCCGAAAATCATTCGCATCACTTTGGTACGTATTATTATGTATATTATTCTGTTGTGAAGGTAATGACGTGTGGTGACGGCAGTAAGAATACATTTGTTTGCCGTGTGGTGACGGCAGTAAGAATACATTTGTCACCACCCCATCTCTTCCCGCGGGTGTCGTAAGAATCGACTAAGGGATTGAAGTGTCGCTGACCATTCGTTGAAGTTTGATGATGGGCAGCAGCGTCATCAATGTCATCATAGTGGACACATTTGACATTACTGCGATCGCCAATCCGCTTGCCCGGCGTGGTGATTATAGGCATGTACCTCCTAATGCGTCTATACGCTAATTTAATAGGAGAGGCCTACGTCCAGCAGTGGACTGAGATAGGCTGATGATGTATGATGTGTGAAGGTAATGATCCCAAAAATCATTCGCATCACGTTCGCCAATATATTATTCCGCAAGCATCGTTATATATTATCTTATTACGAAATGCTTGTACACGCACAAGATAATGTATAGATGAAAAAATCAATTGACAGATTTTGCCATGAACAATGTATTTCGTAAGTAGCGCTTATGGGATTATTGGTATGTAGTATACAACATACCTGATCTTGATTCAGAGCTGTACGAATCAGAACAATGGCGTCGGCGACGCCTACATATTTCTTTTTCCAATCTGCGTATTTTGTTTAGAATGTGGTCGTCACTATCTTTATCACGACGTGTACGTTTTCGTCCCATGTTTAAAACACCTAGAGATGACTAACGATAGCCGGAAAACTATAAGAAAAATTTTAAAAGGTTTTGACGTGTAACGGCCGTTGCACGAAAACACTGAATGAGGTAAACATGGCGGACGCCCAGAGAGCGGAACTAGTCGAATCGAGTGTATTAATCCTTTTTGCTTTCAGATTAGCATTATAGTCTTTAAATAATTCGTGATAATGGCCGTGAATTGGAAACATTACTACATGTGAACATTAATCGCGAGAATTGAGCAGCAAAGCATAATATAGCTCATTACGTCCAAGTATGCCTGCTTATAATAACACCTGATAAAAAGGTTATTATGGTGTTTGAAAAAAGTATTAGGCCCATTGGATTTACATTACAGCGCGAACTGCTGACACAAAACAAATAAAATAGTTGTGCAAACTCAAATATGGCTGAAGGGGCAACCCTATTTCAATTTCAGCTGACCCGCGCTCCTCACACGGCACTTTATTTTCCCCGTGCCAACCCTATGTGGTGCAAGTTAAGTAAACAAATCTGATGATTCAGTGTTTTTTTAATCCTTAATAGGGTACGAGTTATAGGTACCTTAATTGCATCGGCTTTGACCCATTTCAGAGACATATCTAACAGGGTTCAAAATTGTGGTAAATAAATATGTGTCACACAAAAACACTAATGTAGTCTGACCAGTAAATATTTAATATTCTTCGCATACTTCTAAGAAAGATTGGAATACAATGTTTTGTATCTATTAATTTAAAAAATCAGTGTTTGTATTGATAGCAAATTCTGGCACTTTCCATAATATTATTTATTCTAAGGTAGCTGCCATAACCGTCACGATCCCGACAAAGTGATGCACGTAACAGGCATGATGACTGGCAAGTCAAATCAGCATCTTTTTTCGAACTTTGAAAATCAATATTATGGAATTTTATATGAAAAACTCAAAAGTGACGTCACGTTTGGGTACTGCCAATGTATTGTGTCAATTTATTGAATAGAAGTTCTGAACAAAAATCACAACAATCTACATCTTAGTAATAATTTCTTCGTGTATTATGTCGTGCATAGTGTTAAATAATTTATTCTAACTACAGTCATCATCCCTATTGAAATGCACCTTCAGTATACTGCTAGGCCTCTCCTAGGTTACGGTACGGTACGGATGCATTGGGAGGCAACAACCACAATCGCTATGCTGGGGTGGCAAGGGCAGTACTGTCTCCACTATGATGACGTGGCTGACCATCATCAATCTTCAATTATTACAAATTTGGTGATTTATCTGTAAAGTAATAACGAGCATAAATGTATGTACCTACTGCAATTTTGTTTCTCCGACTACCATTAGTATGGGACCGGATTGAAAATCAGCGCCTGGCACCACGGCCGGCCATACGCTGAGACTGTGGTACCTATCCTTTGCCCTTATTACGAGTACAACTTTGTCCTAATTTACTTATTCTATTTTTTGTGTTGGTTTGTATAAATCATAGTTGTTTTTTAAAGACAATAACTGAGGCAATAAATAATTATTATTCTTGTTCTTATTATTTTTTACACCATGTTAATAAACCAACAAGCTCCAAATATTGGATAAATAACTTCTAATGTTTGTGGTTAAAATCCGTAACACAACACGACTATGTCCAAAAATTTTTATAATGATGCCATACCTACCTACAATCACCAAAAATACGAATTTTTGGATAATTTTGACAAACGGCGTGAGTCGAATCCGCTACAATCTTGCGTCTTCCACCACCAAACCAAGTGTGAAATAAGAATTTATTATTGGGCCGCTCAGCTGGGTCTTCCTATTGGTTCACCGGCACGGGGTGGATACGCGGCCTGCGTTGATACATGGAACCCTTTTCACTTTTAAAGCTGAACCCGTATATTTTTATTAGCGGTTCATTATTCTTTGTGTCCGGTCTGGACCGCATTACCAGAGAAGGCGGGAAATTAATATTGTATTTAGTGGGACAAATCTAAACCTTGCGTCCTTTTTTACACCACACAGTGGAACGATAAGTACTGGAACGAAGCCACCAGATGGTAAATAGCTACGTGTAGCCTGTAAGTCAACTCTATAGGTGTCACATGTGTATTTCCGGCTCTTTCATAAAAAGGAAGAATCACACTATATATGGGCGCTTAATTACTTAAAGTCCATTCATCCTTATTAATTGTCCTATCTAGTAAACAACTTTTTAACCTAAAAGTACACTTTTACTGTTGTAAATAAACTGCTGTTTACTTGATTAAAAATTAAGCAATTTACTAATCACTACGGACGGACTGCACAAATACGGACTCAGGTATTTTCGTATACGCAAATATGGCAGCTTACAACAGAAAACGTATACTTTTAAGTTAGAAAGTTGTTACTGTGTACTAGATAAGACAGCTAAGGATCACAATGTGTCCGTCCTGTCTGGGGGTCATTGTCAGATTTAGGTTATCGTCTTTTCGGTGGACATACCTAAAGTTAAGGAATTCCTGTGCTAATTTTGGGATAAAACAATTGACGGTACAACTAGGTTCCCCGGTCTATAGCACTATGCAATCAAATCGTAACATGTGTTTATAAAAGCTGTTAACTTTTGACCACCGAGTGGACAACTTTTGTTTTTCGGACTGATGACCCGGCAACGTCAGAAAGACAACTCTATGAGTACCTAGGGTTAGTGTTGTTTGGCTTCGGTTTCTGTAAGGTGTAGATACTTTCAGAGGCTGGTTTTGCTCCTTTTAAAAGATTTAAATAAAAAGATACAGAATTATCTCTTAACTTTGTTAATTTGTTAAATACCATGTTTGCTCGTGGATTGATTTATGATGCTTAATTTTTAAGTTATGACAGCACATTTTTTTTTCTTTTTGTTTCCATATATCGTCCATTAAATACAAAAGCGACACATATCAAAAAAATACTTTTTACAGGGGAGCTGTTTAAAGATTTTGTATTCATTTTTTGTTCACAAAATTTTTTTACAGCATTAATATTATATGTGTTATATATCAATTTGTAGGTATTTTAACCCTCTTTTGATGTGTTTGGTTATTAGAAAGTAATATGTGCTGTGCAAGCTTTTATGAGCGTATACGTCCGTTTTGCATAAAAAAATAACATTAACTCTGAATTTTTTTTTCCATGAAAGGCCACAAAAACAAAAAAATAAGCAGTTATTTCATTTAAATAATACATAAAATCATGTCTTAAACATAGAAATACTGTTTTTTTAACAAAACTGAACCAGACAAAACTTTTTCTTACTGTTTCTTTACTTACATATTGTCAAAACATGTTTATAGGTACCGTAAACCGGGGTTACTTTTATTAATTTTAACTTTGGTTACATATTTTGATGAATTTGACGGACGTACTAGTTTAAAATTCAGATATAATTATCGGTTTTCTTCAAGAATCAACCTGCTATATAAAAACATGTGGTACTTTGAGTTAATAAATATAAAATAAATACAACGCGAACAAAGTTATATTGTTGAGAATGGAATAAAAGATCACTATTTATTCGGGTGTAAAAAAGAAACATTACAAAACAATAACCAATTTAAAATTAACAAAATATCATTCGCATCATAGGCTTCGTCAAGTGGGTACAAGCACAAATCAGCAAAAGGCATCGTCATCACGCAAACAATGATACTATCCGCAACAGGCTTCGTTATTATGTCCTTACGTTAAAGAATGGAATTAATTTGATACCACTTATTTTTACTATAAACTGGAAATAGCCCACCTAAAAGCACGTAAATAATAAAAATCGGTTAAGTACATCTTTAGTTATTTGTTTTTTCTATGTGTATTGTATTTGTGTGGTGGTTACTATGATCCCATACTAAATGATCCAAATTAATATGTTTTGGCGGTTTACTAGTTTTTTCATTAGAATTGATGCAAGAACTTAATTTTTACCGATACAAAAGTATATCTTTCAATATTTAATTGCAGAGATAATAAGTCTTTCCTAAAAATCTACTTATAATTAGTAATAATGTAACAATTTTTTTTTCTAGACGACATGACAGTTTAGCGCTAAAGTACTTGGGTTGGGTACTACCTATGTAGTGAAGCAATAGGCATGATGACTGTCAAGTCAAGTCAACATCTTTTTTCGATTTTTGAAAGATTTACATGAAATACACAAAAGTAACGTCACGTTTGTATACTACACTTATATTAAATAAAAGTTCTGTACAATAATGACTGTAGTCTATATCTTAGTAATAATTTATTCGTGTATGATGCCGTGCATAATGTCTAATAATTTATTTTAAATACAGTCATCATCCCTATGTTGGCAGTCCCAAAAGTGAAAAAATAAATATTACTAATATAAGTTTTTAGATTCGTTAAAAGATACACCGGGGTTAGATCTTTATTTGTTTTACTTGTATTGTATACAAATAATATAATAGGAAAATATGACAAATACTTAATAATCCGAAGTTTATGCCATTATTCTTTCTTCGTAGTCGCAATTATAGGTACACAAAATTCACAGTCATCTTCCACACAATCTCTAATATACTTTTAAGTAAAACGAACACAATACAAAGTACCACGTTTTACAATTACTGTTTTTATAAGATGTATGGTATTTTTTAAGATTTCATGCAAAAGATACTCAATTATTCAATCTGGTACATTTATGGATTTTAATATTATACTGAATTAAAAACGGTTGTAAATGCAACAATGTTTTTTGAAATTCAACATTCCGTATTGCGGCTCCTTTGTTTATAAAGAAATCTAAACCATACATATTTACTTTATTCAAAACAGCATCATGTATAAATACGGCTCCTGTGATTGATGCATTCGAATATATTTTGAATTCAAAAAGGTTGTAAATCCTAATACGGCAGTTTTGATGAATGAAAAATCAAATTTAAGAGGATATTTTAAAATGAAAGCTGCCACATTCCGTTTTGCGACTCCTTTTTATATAAAGAAACATAATATTTACGTATTTATTTTATTGTAAACGGCCACATCTATAAATATGGCACCTTTGCTTACATATTTTTTAACGTAATCACTTATTTTTTCGTTTCATGGCACTTTTTCACAAAAATGTCGTGTGTTTTGGTCGACAGTCGAGTCGCAACTGACAAAATGGCAGTTTAGCACTGAAATAAGTTTCGAAAGAGCGATAGTGCAAAAAGGGCACCTGCATAATTTTGATACTTACTAACGTCAAATCGACAGGTGTCTTAGTGTCACGTAAAATATTAGTGCTGATAATGTCGTTTTTGCAATAAAATCATTTTTCACGGTTTTTGAGTTGTGTCGCTTTTGTATTTAATGGACGATATATAAATTACCATGGATCAAGTAAGGAAAGGGTTTACCGGACAAATATTTTAGCAAATGTAAAGGGTTAATGGATTACTGAATAACACGTGGGCTGAGTGGGTACTCCTTGTAAGAAATAAATAAACAACTTAGTTTGCAATATAAAAAGCAAAGCTTCAATGTAGGAAATACCGAAAATTCTCCAAACAAAAGCCCGTCGAGACGAAACTCTTGTAATCTGCATTTGCATAACGCAACATTGCACAAACAGTGCCGACGCCGTTGGCTTTTTCTTCAGTTTTTATTAAATTTAAGTCGTCTTTGTGCTCTTCAGTTGTCGCCAAGTTTTATTTGAGTTTCGACGAAATTAGAATGTCTGAGTGCAATGGCTTCTTTGCCTAGGAAGGTAATCTTACTTTGGTACGTATTTCCATTTTGAAACTACCCCAATAGAAGATGTACGTTTTCTTTTAGTTCAGCGTCGTTTGATCTACAAAGCGTAAGGCTAAATGCAACGTTTCGAACAGGCCAAACAAAATGAATTTAGTCTCTTTGAAACTCACTTGGATAAATTTGACGACTACAATAAAATGGATCTTCCAACACATGGGTTTCATAAATACCTTACGTAGTTGTTGCCAAAAACATATACTGTAGAAGTTTCGCCTTGGAAAATAATATATTATGACCAGATACTTTTTTAATCTACATTCTACAGCTACTACATAGTTCTGCTTGCAAAACGGGTACAACTTTTATGAATTCAATGCAAACAAATCTAATAATCGTTCTGCTCTATGTTTAAACATTTTTGCATATCGGGTGATAATTAAATGTAAACGTTATTAAATATTATTACAAGTAACTTTCATCATCATCATCATCAGCCTATATTAGTCCACTGCTGGACGTAGGCCTCTCCTATTAACTATGCGTATAGACGCATTAGGAGGTAAATGCCCATAATCACCACGCTGGGCAAGCGGATTGACGATCGCAGTAATGTGTCCACTATGATGACGCTGCTGCCCATCATCATTCTTTTATGAAATAATGGCCAGTGACACTTCAATCCCTTAGTCGAGCAAGTAACTTTATTGAATATAAATTCTTTGACATTTATTTTTTCATTATGATATACGAGTAATTGGGTTGTGGGAAACCAGAATATATTATATTAGACTGACAATCATAAATCTAAGTAAATATGTGTTATAATATATAACTTAGTAGCCAACCAGCAAAGTCCGAAGACGGTAAGTATTTTCTGCCAAGTTGATAACAAAATCAATACTTATATTATGGTAATCTTAAGCAAAATCAGCCTAGTTTATCCGATGTTCAACTTAATTAAATTTCATGTTATGCGTGCTAAGTCGCGACATTTCGACATTACGTAAACATATAAAAAATCTATGATACATCCATATTATATGTATGTTTTGGGAACTAATATTTTGAAATAAATCTACGGAAATGCCGGTTTCGGAACCCGGGACCTCCAGCATTGTAGGCATATAGGGTTACTACCGACGTAGCTTATACGGTCACCACCGACTGTAAGCTACGCGGGATGTAAAGCAATGGAACCATAGTTAATAGGGCGGAAGGATTCCACCATGGCGTAAAACACTTACATCACACATAATACTTTGCGAACACATCCTCTCAACACCTCAGACGTTGAAAAACTCCTCAAGGAATTCGTTCGTTCTCGAGTGGGATTTGAAAAGTGATTTGTCAAAATTTTGCTTATGCAAATCCGTTGGCGACAGCTGGGCGCGAAGCCCCGAATATATTTCCTCGCCGAGATAAAATAGGCGCGCAAATACCCAACGTTTTGTGCTGCCGATTTGTTTCGCAATATAAAATATACTTAGGCCAACATTTTACACTTAAAGAGAAAAAAAATTGTCGCAGTTTGAGCTTCGCGCATTGATCGGAATTTTATTTAACACTATTGCATTATACACACGAGAGCATACTTTATGAAACAGAAATATGGCAACATAATTAAAGTTTGTATTTGACGTTACTATAGGAGACCCGCCGGGAGAATCCAAAAACCCGATCACTGGTAATGATATTCGGACATCAAATATTTAGTTTACTCCTAGTTCAAATACACCTAGCCTTATAAGAGATTGCTAAAACCCGAGAAGACCTGGTGTATGCAAAGACCGGGTGGCGGAGTGGCTTAAGCATTAGACAGATGAACACGCAGGCTCGATCTCCACTTCAGATATTTAAAATTTAAAATCAATAAATAAATATCTTGGGACGTCTTACACAAATCGACCTAGACCCATGGTGAGCTCAATTAAGGCTTGTGATATGGGTATCAAGCGACGATATATATAATAGATAGATAACAATTATCTATCTATTATATATTTACGTATCTATAGTTACTATAGATACGTAAATACATTGACAGCCAGGACCAAGGAACAAATATTTGTGATAATAAAAACACAAATAATGCCCTCGTCGGGATTCAAACCCAGAACCTCCAGCTTCGTAGGCAGGGTCACTACCAACTAGGCTATGGAGGCTGACAGTGAATAGTAGTGTGACTAGTCAAACACACAAATATATAAATAAATTGATTTGTTCTGTTAATAATTGTATGACATAATTCGTTCAAGTTTTTAACTCATAGTTCTGATTGCTCGTATTTTATTTCTTAACTTAGATTATTTCTTAGATATTCCATTTCATTGAGAATGAACTGAGTCAATACCTATTATGTCTCAGCCACATGACGTAGGTACGGTAAAGCCTTCAAAATGTTAATTCTTTCGCGTGAATCGTCGTAATTATTTCTTTCAGTCCGTCTGTAAAGGCTTTAATTAAATTCTTCTTTCCATTCCTTTATTCATTAACAAAGCCAATGTCTGTATTCAGGACATTTTTGTCTTGCTTCCGGATTGGCTGTAATGAGGGCTGCAATATGCTAGCAAAATAATTACTTTCTTTAATTTTTATACCGTGATGGCGATACACAAGTTTACTGTCTGTCTGCTGTAATGAAACTTACATCTGCAATTAATTTACGGCTTGTTACCGAGCCTAACCCTTTACCTACGGGTGTCAACCAGAGTTGCCACCAAGGCAACAGCCGTGCAGTACGGGTGTCAACTATAGTTGATCGAAGTACTGGTCATGTTTAGTATTTTTTTTATTCAAAACTAGACCTTGTACCTTGGTAATAGCGGTCACAATATGCTTTGGGATTAGTATAGATGCAAAGAAAAAAATACTGTAATGTTTCGGTAGATGGCTCTGATATAAATATATTTTTAAAACTACCGCTTTTTTTGCTGGCAACTGGGGTTGACACCCGTACTGCAGAAGTGCCAATAATTGAAATCAATATGGCGGACAATAGTGATGTTTTAAATTTTATCGACTTGTTGTGAGAGACAGATCAGAGAATACCCGTACTTTAGATTTGTCGATACCTTAGTGCCGACTCTTACTAACTATACAATCAAATAAGTTTAAAAATTAAATAATTATACACGTAAAATCTTATTAGATTCAAATTATTGTTCGACTTTTTTCCCTAATGGATGCGACATATCGACAACTGTGTCGATAGACGCACATCACTATTTTTCATTTGTAAGAAATTGTTTGTTTGCAAGGTTTTTATTGATTGATATTTATGCTTTTTTTCAATAATTATAAATATACCATAAACTAATGTTCTTACACTTAAACTTGTGAAATTTGCGAGTGGTAACTTATAAATCTTCAAATTCTTAGTGACTGATATATTACTTGATATTATAAAAAAAGGGAATATTATTACTATATGTGATTATTCATTGATTAAAGACAACATATGTAATATGTGTGCGAAATTTCAAGTGTGTAGGTGCAATACTATAAAAGTTCCAGGTAAGTGAAGTTATGCCTTACACCGGCTCTCGAAAAAACATGCCCGTATTGAGAGGTTACGGAGTGATACAGGGCCCCGTAGGTAAAGGGCTAAACTTACTTTTGGAAATAAAAAATAACATCTCATACTGTTACATGTATGAAGTGAGAAGAATAGTTGTCAAAAGTAAGTAAGTCTCCCTTATACAGGAACGCATGCCGAGAAGTATATTTAGTCTCTTTTCGTTTAATAGACATATTGATAAGACCAAAAGGGACAAACGATACTTAATGGCTTATAGGCGCGGATCCAGAACTTCATTCAGGGGGGGGGGGGCATTGCGCTATAATGTGATAGTATTTTATGCTTAAAGCAGCGCCTTAGCATACCTAAGTCCAGTGTAAATAATCCAGGTGGGGGGGGGGGGGGGGGATTTGCCACCTGGATCCGCACCTAATGGCTTGTTAGGAGACGTATATGTATATAAATAAGGGGCTTAGTCCGCACTAAAACTCTATTAGGTACCTACTTTCCTACAAGACTTAAATAAATACACTACTTACACAGACAGCTACATATTTAAGTGTATGCATTATATGCATATAGTGCTTTCATGTTTAGATATGTTCAAGCCAGTGGACTTCCTAAGTGTTTAGATGTGCGATAAGGAATATCGGATGAGCAAGATTTACGATTAAGGCCCTTTGCCCTCGTTTCATGCTTGCAGAATTACATTAATAGCACTCCGGAGGAAGGGTTTGAAATTAATGGAAAGAGATGTAAGAGAAAAGGTAAATAAAATATGTGAAATAAGTCATTTCGCTTTATTCCCTTGACCTACATTTAGAAAAAAAGAAAGGTACATATCGTCACCCTAGTTCACAAACGTACTAATTACACTTTTACTAATTTTACAGGAGAGCATTTTTAATGTTTGCACTTGTATATCTTTTTAATAGTAGCAGATATTTTTATAATTATAAATACATAATTTGAAATGATTTATTGAGATTCTATATTTAAGAAAAGAAAATACATATTAGTAAGTTTTCATGCTCAAATCTGAGGGTTAAGTAGTTCACCCCCCCAGTTAGTACGATTGTGCACTACCAGATTATGAAATAAATGCAGTTAGTACATGCATTACCTATTTATGATACATGTTTCGACTAAGAAAAAACAAAATAACACCAGATTTGCTAAAAAGTTTTATTAGTATCAACATGTACTTGTACTCGTACTATAAAAACAGCTCAGTATAAACAAAAATCTTAGTCTCAAACTTCAAAATCCCAAACAGTTAACTGAATAATTATAATCTTAAAATTCAAAACATTAAGGCATCATCATCATGCGGCCCTCCGGCTGTTAGAGTAACAGCGTGAGTGGATCGCGTAGGGCAAGCCATCGGGCTTGTGGCCCTCCAGCTGATAGAGTGACAGCGAGAGTGGATCGCGTAGGGTGAGCCATCGGGCCTGCGGCCCTCCAGCTGTTAGAGTGACAGCGTGAGTGGATCGCGTAGGGCGAGCCATCGGGCCTGCGGCCCTCCAGCTGATAGAGTGACAGCGAGAGTGGATCGCGTAGGGTGAGCCATCGGGCCTGCGGCCCTCCAGCTGTTAGAATGACAGCGTGAGTGGATCGCGTATTTAGCCTCGGAATCCAGCAGTTCACTTAAAGAATTTCCAAAGATACGTTATCGAGCTCTACTGATGAGTCCGGAACTAAAACATGCGCTACAATCTTACTCGATTCAGAAGTTGAGTTCAAAGATTTTGAAGTTCCATCTTCGTGGAAGACGGCCCTTGTGCACCCTGTTCCAAAAAGGGTGACAGATCGGATCCATCGAATTATAGGCCTATCGCTATCACCTCCCTTCTCTCTAAGGTCATGGAGCGTATAGTTAACGCTAAGCTCCTTGGTTACCTAGAAGAACACGATCTTATAAGCGACCGCCAGTATGGCTTTCGCCACGGTCGCTCTACCGGTGATATTCTAGTGTACCTCACTCACCGCTGGGCCTCAGCCATTGAGAGTCAAGGTGAGGCTTTGGCAGTCAGCCTAGATATAGCGAAGGCGTTCGATCGGGTCTGGCATAGGGGCCTTTTGTCGAAGTTGCCATCTTATGGACTGCCCGAGGGATTATGCAGATGGATAGCTAGCTTTTTGTCCGGCAGACGCATTCGTGCCGTAGTAGACGGTAGCTGCTCTGATAGCATGGATATAAACGCTGGCGTCCCGCAAGGCTCTGTGCTATCCCCAACGCTGTTCCTTCTGCATATCAATGACATGTTGTCTATCGGCGAATTCCATTGCCATGCGGATGACAGTACTGGGGATACTTTTTACACAGGCCGAGCTAATATCCCTCGCTCTGTGGTACTGAAAAGTCGCGGAAAACTTGTGTCTGACATCGAGAACACTTTATCTAGAGTCTCGTTATGGGGTCGGGATAACCTAGTCAGGTTCAACCCCACAAAGACACAAGTTTGCGCGTTTACCGCTAAAAAACCCCATTTACTGTGGCTCCAAAGTTCCAAGACATAGCTCTTACCATGTCAGGGGAGTATTGGGATCCTCAGAGTCGACATTTCCAACGACGTCCAATTCCGATGTCATCTAGAGGGAAAAGCTACGCTGGCATCCAAAAAGCTCGATGTGCTCAATAAAGCGAGGGGATACTTTACTCTGGGGCAAAGACTTCTGTTATATAAGTCGCAAGTCAGACCCCATATGGAGTATTGCTGTCACCTTTGGGCAGGAGCACCTGTATACCAGTTTTTACCCTTTGACTCGGTTCAGAGACGAGCTGTCCGAATAGTCGACGATCCCAGACTCACAGGCGGTATTGAACCCTTAAGTCTAAGGAGAGACTTCGCCTCCTTATGTCTGTTCTATCGTCTGTACAATGGGTTGTGCTCTGAAGAACTGTTCGACATGATGCCAACGTCCACTTTTCATCATCGCACCGCTCGCCACCGACTGGGCGCTCATCCTCACACCTTGCAGCCTAAATGGTCGCGCACCGTGCGGTTTCAGAGGAACTTCCTCCCGCGGACGGTCCGTCTGTGGAATGAGCTCCCTGCCGAGGTTTTCCCGTTGGACTACAGTATGGGGTTCTTCAAAAGAGGAGTGTACAAGTTATAGTCTATAAACGTAAATCACTAGTGCACAGCCATATTAAGTGCGGTTAGTATCATGAAGCCCCCAGGTATCATAATTTTATAATTATGCACAACCATATTAAGTGCTGTTATCACAAAATAAATCTTTAAGCAAGAATAAAATGCTTGTGCACAACTGAATCAAGTGCCGTTAGTATCCGAGAGCCCCCAATTTTCATAATCCAATATCTATGCACAACCATCTTAAGTACTGTTAGAACAAAACAAATTGTTTGGTGAGAATAAAATGCTTATGCACAACCGCGTTAAGTGCCCACGCGGAAGCATTCCTCAAAATAAACAAAGCAATACAAAATCAAAAAAACACGTGAGTTTACAAATACAACTTTATAAGATTGTTAAAATTATTTTAATAATAAGTTTAAAGAAAAAGTAACTTAAAATAAACGTTTTACTTACCCTTTGTCGGATTTCTTGACGATAATCTCGTCGTGCGTTTTTTGTCATTTTCTCGTATTAAATTTACCAATCTTCGACCCTTGCTGTACATTGTATATTATATTAATCAGTTATTTTTTACTATACGAAGTGAAAGACGAAGCACATTGCATCTCGCTTTCGTTAACGTACACATGAGCCTCAAACGGCGTGGGCGCAGCAACTGATTCAGTCAGTTACTTCCCGCTCCCGGCACACCCGACGCTCCCAACCGTGAGTAGCACGGTGCGAGGAGGATAGATATTAGCTAATGAAGAGATAAAGCGACTTCTTCCCCGTACTACTGCCGCGAGGCGCTTTGCCCGTCTGCGATGATTGGGTACTAGGTATGAATCAAAAAAGATTTAATAAAAGATGTCTTGAATTTCGTACTAAAATACTTTAACGCATCAGTGCACAATAAAAACATTAGAAGCAATAATATAAACTACAATCAAAACTATTTCATATTCGTTTAATTTCATGGCACATAGTATTAAAATGGTTTAACATTTTAGGTCAATAATAATTTCAGACACCAACATGAATTAAAGGTACTTGTTACGAATGTGTTCCTATAATTTTTAATATGTGTTCATAATAAAATCACTTAGTACACATTTGCAGACATAAAATGTAAAAGCACATTGAGGATAAATGCACTTAGTACGATAGTACATGGCCATGAAGTTGAAGCCTATTAACCTAAAATCACTTAAGATATATGAACGTAACAAATACAAAAAATAATGGATTTTAGTACGATAACACACGTATAAGCCGTACTTGATGTCATTGTGTCACGTTGTTTTCCATAGAAGAAAAAGGCTTTTCACAGTTTTGAAAACATCAAACGACGCAGATTTTTCTTTTGTATACGAAGCAATAATAAAATGAAAAATGAAAATTTTGTAATTAGTACGTTTGTGAACTAGGGTGACGATATATAGACTTATAAGGTAATATGTATACTCTTACATCATCAGCCGATAAGTAAGCCTGTCATATTAACTGTGCGTATAGACGCATTAGGAGGTAAATGCCCATAATCGCCACGTTGCGCAACCGGATTGGCGATCGCAGTAATGTGTCTACTGTGATGACGCTGCTGCCCATCATCAATTTGTATTAAGAATGGTCAGTGACACTTCAATCCCTTAGTCGGCTCTTACGACACACGTGGGAAGAGTTGTGGTAGTGACAAATGTGTTCTTACTGCCGTCACCACATGGCCAATATATACTCTTAAACTTACGTAATAAGTACTAGTATTATGGATGGATTATAATATGTAAGTAATAAAGTAATATAAAATACGTAATAATACGCATTACTAGCAATCTACTACTTCTAGTTTTCAAGTATTAACATTTGACTAATATTTAAATTGACCCCAAAATTAAGTTTATTAATTTCCTCCAAACCGCGTGTACTGCTACTTGTCAAACGTTGCGAGTGGCTGCGATCTGTCCATGTCAAGTGCAAATTAACGATTCATTTTGAAGTATATTGGTTTTCAATTAACTTTTCTTGGAAATTACTTTTTATATATAAAATTAGAGTTTTCAATTAATCATGGTTTGGCTAAAAATCTGCATCACATTCCTCAGTTTCAATAAAAGCCAGCATCTTGGTAACACACTGCATATTTTAATATCACTATTATTTCATATCACATGCCATGTTCATATTATTCGCTCGGAAAGGCTGACTTCGTTCTTTCGAATACTTATCTATTCTGTTCAAAATATAGGTATGAAAATATATAGAAAACGTTTATTTTATTCATAGAATACTATGAAAATACAGTTCAAACAGCAGTATACCTAATATTAAACTGCTCAAGCTACAATGATTCGAAATTATACTAAAGATAAGATTTTTAAAATACTATTATTTTAATCGGAGACTTTTTATCAGTCCGAATAGTAAATAGGCATTGAAACAAATAAGTTGTTTTGTATTTTTTATAACAGCTTTAAAAGGAGACTTTTGTCGAAAGCCGACCACGTTGTTTACTAAATACGTAATAGTACATTACTATAGAGGACGGGAAACGAAAGGTTACAGGCCAAGTAGAATATATCTGAATATATAAAACATTTAATAGAGTAGAACCAAATCTACTTGAATTTAAAACTTACCGATTGTTTGTTAATAATTTATGTTTACCACTTTAATAAAATGTAAGTGTAGTAGTGCAGTAAAATGATTGTAAGTGAATGATCTTCTTGAGCAGCATCTATGTTCTAACACGTAAGTGGAAACTGTTTTGGCCAATGTGTTGTATATATGTAATGTATTATCTGTATTAATATTCGTTGTTTGTTTCCCATAATAGTAAATAAAATTAAAAAAAAAGAAACTGAGGAAAGTCCTAAGACTGCAAAGTAGTTATGAAATGCCTTTACATATCAGGTTCAATCATCGAACCAGCGAGATCTGGTTTAATTTGACAATCATTTTTACCAAAATGATAGCGAGCTCCAGCTGGTAACGCATGTAGATAAAATAACTGCTAAACCATACAGGATGCTCGGATTCATTATCCGCCAAAGTAAGGATTTTAAAAACCCAAATACGTTGCTACTCCTATACAATGCATTTGTAAGGTTTAATCTCGAGTACGCATCCACCGTCTGGAACCCGTTCTACTCAAAACATATAAACACTTTGGAACGTATTCAAAAAAAGTTCATCCAAAGATTATAATTGTGAGCACCTTGAAAGTCTCGTGACACGAAGAGAAAAAAGAGATGTTACATTCTTGTTCAAATTGTTAAATAATATTATAGATTCTCAGTATCTTGTAGGGAAAATGTTGTTCCGTTGTCCTAGCTCTCGAACTAGATCTACTAAGCTGTTTTGTATTCCTTTTAGTCGTAAAAGATATGTTAAAAATAAATTTCTAATTAGAGCGTGCAATATTTACAACAATAAATATTCATCTCTGGATATTTTTCACTTAACTTTCCGGCAACTTGTTTCTGCAATGAAAGCATCAGCTAAGTGACTCCTAAATGTATACAGTAATAATCGTATGTACTTCTTAATTTAGTTAGTTATTGTCTTATTGTTAAACTAGTGTAAGTCACTGGTTTGTGATTGTGTCCTATTTCATTAATACTTTACTTTTTTTTTCTTTATCCTTTTGTTAAGTTGATGTACTCAAATTTTGGATTTAATCGCATGTTTGTCTCTCAGAGCAAATTGTATGTATTTACTTTCAGTGGAAACTGTTTTGGCTCATGTGTTAACATACTTTTGTAGACTATAAGAATGATTGTATGCTGTTTGTTTCCCAAATCAATAAAAAAAAAAAATGTCATTGCATGTTTGAGAAAATTAATTTATCACGCTCGGCTCGTTCCAATATAATAATATCAGTGCGAGAGTGATAACTCATGGTACGGCTAAAACAGCCACTAACATTCGCAAGATTGTTTCATTAAGTAGGTACTAAAAACCGATTACAATTTTACAAGCTTTATTTTCCTAGTGCGTTTAGTTCGATTATTTTGCATCAATTAACAACAAAGTTCGTAAGCCACTAATTCGTCAATAGTCGAGGTCGTGAGGTCAATGCTGGGACCTAAAAGTTTCCTGAAGTCATTAATTATAAAGTGCCACAGCCTATTTAATCCGATGAAAGGATTTGAAACCTCTCCTTGGATATGATATAAATAGATAATAATAATTATTATTGGGTCGGTTGGTTGTCCCAGCTTTTGTATCACGTTCCCGGACCTACTTATTTAATCAATCATCAAATAAAAAAAATAACCCGCCTTCTACAGATATCTCCAAGATCTCATCATTATATATTATAGTAGTTAAATATTTTTTTTAAAGTTCATTGTTCAAAATAATTATTGATTTACCTACATAATTATTATTTCCAGTATCCCTTTTTCGTTGCTAGCTAACGGACTAGAAATGGAGGCGTGCTAAATGGTCGCCGTATAAAGTTGAGGTGGCAAAAACCTATTTGGAGCCACATCATGAGTCCGCAAGTGAAGTGTATCTTACTGATAGACTTCACTTGCGGACGTGGAGAGACCGTGATGGTACTACTTTACTTATCGGGTAAACACTAACGTATACTTTACTTGCCAACTCGTGGTAAGCACGCAGATCATTACCTAAATAAGTACACTAAGTAACCTAAATAAGTATCTTGGCAAAGACGAGTGATCATTCCAGTGATGCTCATATCAATGGGTATAAAAAAAATACAAATAATTTATTCATGGCAAATATAACAAGCATGACTGGACAAAACAAAACAGACAAATTCAGCATTTAATATTATACCACGAAATGGACTCGCCTCAGCATAATGTCAACCCGAAAGCCAACGCTGATCTTCCGGCGAGCCCATTAGTATACCTAAGTAGGTACACTGGATAGTTGTGATTTTAGTTTAAGAAAAGCATATTAAATTCTTCAGCGCATTCTGAAAATAGTTTTACCCATCGTATCGTAGCACGGATCCGTGTACGGGAAAACTATAAGAAAAAATATTCGCCGCACACGAGGGGTTAGTTATGATTATGTTTTAGGTACGCTTTTTTGCTGAAAATTGAAACTCCCATTATCCACAATTTTTTAATCTGGGTCATTGTGTGATAGAAAAACAAAAGTTTAAGACAAAAGTATAATTTTATTACATAGGTAGGGCATAGGTTATACGAGTATACCGGCTAAAATTGTACCATAGTTGTTTTTTTCCATACCGACATTCGTCGACTAAATCTTCTTTAACTTAGGTAGGTAGGTATTTCCGCCACCGAAAAGACGATTACTTACCTAAATAATGACCCTCTTTAGAATTATGCTGCCCATGACGTCTTATGTCAAATTAAATACGTAGGTGTACGTAATTAAACACACCATTACATTCTCTCATCCTTTATAATACATCTTGCTAGTCTGAAACGTTTTGATCGCTAAAATATACAGCGTTATCCCCTGTAATTGCACGTCACTCCAAACAGACAACTGAAACACCACGTAACTACTTAGTAGTAAGTTCCATGCAATTAATATGACACATAGGACTGTCTGGACTTAAACCATAAAACTACTAGCACAGTGAATTTATAAAAGAGTACTATATTTTCGATCTAAGACTAGAAGCATACCTGATGTTGCTGCAGAGCTGTTTGGATTTTTATGAACGTGTATACAGGATGGAACGGAACGACGATCCTTCTCGCTACCGACCGAGTCTACCAACTATTACGATGCATTTTTCAGTATGGGACTAACATCGAAAACGTACATGGAAAATTAACTTTTCCATACTATTGAACTCTAACTAATCACTCGAATTGTATGAGGGATTACATTTTTTTAAGTTACCTATTCGATGTTGGTCCCATACTGACGTTCATCGTAATGGTTGGTAGACTCGGTCGGTCTCACCCCGTATGTAGCTGAATGTTAATCTTATTGGTTAATGTTATTTAACATTCCGTTTCATCTGATTAAATTGAAATATTATCGTAGATCTATCAAATAAAAAACCGGCCAAGTGCGAGTCGGCCTCGCGCGCAAAGGGTTCCGTACCATTATCAATTTATTATTAAAAAAATACAGTTAAATCAACCTACCTCAAAAACTATAGGAGATAATTTAATCAAACCAAAAATCGTTGATAGAGTTTATTAATGTGCATAACATATATTTTTTTTAGAATTTTATATCGCGTAGTTTAAAAAATAGAGGGGGGGGACACATTTTTCAGACTTTGAGAGCTGATATATCGAAAACGATTTGCTTAAATAAAAATGAGATTTATGAACCTTCATATCATTTTCAAAGACCTTTCTATTAATACCCCACACGCTTATATACAACTAAAAAAATTTTTCCATGCCTCAGTTACATGTATGGAGGGCCCCCACCCCAATGGTTTTTTTTACAATTTAGTATCACAATCCTGTAGCGGTTCATACAACACATATCCTTGCCAAATTTCGTTACTGTAGCATTTATAGTTTCCGAGTAAATCGGCTGTGACAGACGGACAGACGGACATGACGAATCTATAAGGGTTCCGTTTTTGCCATTTTGGCTACGGAACCCTAAAAACATCGAAGTTTACCAACGGCGAAGGTGGGATTTGAACCCATGTCCTTAGCTTCGGCAGCTGAAGCCTAAACCATTTGCTGATGTTGATGTGCAGGACTGGCCGAGTGGTTTAAGCATCAGCTGCGAAAGCCAAACCATGTCCTCCACCACCACCACCACCAGCACGACCACCACCTCCACCACCACGACCACCATCACGAGTGTACTCGTCAATAGTATGGCCAGCCAGATATCAACTATAAATACCTACGCTCACTCACTTTTGTTCGTTTTTTGGTTGCGAAAATAGTCGATAGCTTACCGCTTAAAGGGTTTTGGTGGCTCGTGTGCCTTATTTTATTAGTGTTTGAGAAAATAATTACGTGTCAGCACAACAAATCGTTTCATAAAAAGATAATCATATAATTATAAAAAATATATTTTATTGTCAAATAACTCTACCGCGGAAATTGTATTCCTGGGATGTTCATTAGATATGTATTACTGTCCTTCTACATTTACTCTGCTACTAAGGTGGAATTACTGGTGTCTTGGGTTGTTATTCTAATTTATGTCCTCTTCTATTGGATTAAGCCCCAAAGTCGCAATTAGCCCCTTAATCCAGATACCATGGCTCACCGGACTAAGCAGATTTAGGAGAAAATAATTTAACTGTTAAGTAATAAGGTAATGCATTAACTGGTTAGGTTTAATGCACATAACAAAGTTGTGAAAACAAACCGTTTGCATTAGAGTTAGCGGTTTGACCTAAAAACCTAGAATGAAATTTCAACTAATGTATAACGGGGCTGTTGATGTTTCCAAAACCAAGACCAGGTTGAAATGCCTTTTAATCCATTAAGGTGGTTCAAACATTTCATCAATTTTACCGCTTGTATTTTGCCTACTGGCTTAGTTAGACGATAACTTTCGTTTTTGGTTAAATACTTACAAACTTATAACAAAATCATATTGAGTGATTTAAAAAAAACAGTACATCATTGCAGGCACCGTTAAACTCCATACTACATACTACTTTTACCCAATCATCGAACCAGCAATCAAGCTTTCGGGTCTAATTCGACGTCAAACATTCTCTTTGTAAGTTTAAGAAAATATGTACATATGTATGTATGTAGGTATGTATGTATGTAGGTATGTGTATGTAGGTATATATGTATGTAAGTATATCACATCGGGTGTTACCCATAGGGTCGATTTTTATTTGTAGCATTAGATACAAACCGATAAAAATACAGGCTATAATAGCTACTTCAACTTCAGAGAGCGGTTACTTTGACAACGAATTTTGACTTCTACAAAAGGTTAGCTTAACCGTAGTTAGGGTGAAATGCCGCGCAGCAAAGAAAAACTGAACGAAAAATAAACGTTTATGCACTTGTCGCCAAAGGCCAGGATTTTTCTCTGAATCCCCCAGTTTGTCGTTTAACTAACATTGGTCGAATGCAAAAATTATTCTTTTGTTTGTGAGTTTGGAAAGTGAAGACACATGAGATGTATGGGCGTGTCTTCCTGCCAGACGCCTTTACTTTTCGCTTAGGCTGTAAGCTCGGGAAGTGTTACGAGCGTACGACTATTAAGCCAGAGATTTGTCCGAACGAGTTTTCCGGAATTATGTACCACTCTCGGCGGAAAAAACATCGGCAAATGAAACCGGACTAATCCCAAAAATAACCAAGTACCTAGTTTCCCCTTTCAGTTCGAAGGTGAAATGGCAACGTTCGCATTAAAACTTTTGCTTTCATCTATTCTCGGAAATAATCAAACTTTGGGATAAAACCTTAACCTCCTGCCTACATCTGTCCTACCCAAAGGACATAAAGGACAATCATTTTTTTAACTCTATGTCAATTAGACAAATTTACATTTTGATTTGGCAAATTTTTACGTAATGTAGGCACGAGGTTAAAAGCGTTATAATAAAATTGTACTGCTTTATGTAAGTATGTACATTTTTAGTCCAGTCAAGTGCAAACGGTGGTGTAAATATAATACAAAATACTTAATGAGGGTTAGCATAAATCACAAGTTAATAGTAAGTTTACATAACTTTTACATAAAGATAAAAATATGTCTATTGATACGCAGATAGCTGGTTACAAACTAATGATTACACTGAAGAACCCTTCGACTTCGTAATATTCAAATTACTCAATACCTTTGTTTTAAGATTGTCGTACCCTATGAATTAGTGTGTAATATTTTTATGATGTACATAATATTATTAGTACTACGTAGTTACATACTACATAATACATATATTTCAAACGTTGCGTGTCTTTGCTCTCCCCCTGATCGACTGCTGGCCATTTCTGAGCTGTACCCATTTTGGTGGCTTCTACTCGTCATAACGGGCCAGTCTATTTTTTATCTTTACCGATTGTTTCTCTCCTTCTCAACGTTTTGGACGGGGCTGGCCTCTCTTGGCTTGGTGGGCTCAAAGTTGATCAAATGGTCAATCCGCGACTTTGTGGTGAGGTGGCCTTTTTGTAGCTTTGTGGAGCCTCGGGATCAAATGCTGGCACGAGCTCGTACAGTTGGGCTCGTGGTCTTCTGGCATCAGGTGGGCCAGTATGTGCAGGGGAGCAAACCCCTAGAGCAACGGATGGTGACAGTTGTCAAACAGCGCGGCTGAAAAATTAAACTTCCTAAGCGGGAGGTTTTTTACAAGGGCGTCCAGGCTTTTGTGCTTAAGGCTATTTGCGATGTCACGATTTTGAACGTAACTAGCGAGGGACCTGGTCGATTGTCCGTAGACTCTACTTCTCCAGCACTCTTAGTCGCCACCTGGTGGACTCCGCTAACCGGGCATACCAGATAGGACCCGCGTATGTCAGCCTGAACCTGGCATATGTTTTGTAAACCTCAAGTTTTGTAGTCACACATGTATGTGTGAGCGATTTAGTAAAAATGTCTGATTTACTATTAAGACTGAATTGGCTTCTACCTTTTTGTTGGATGAAGAATAAATTAATTAAAATTAAATGAAAAATGTAATTTACTTGATATTGCAATGCACATTATCGATACCAATGGTCTTTATTATACTGGTGAAAAAGGAACCTTGTATGAATGAAGTCTCTAAAGAAGCACTCTTATGGCCAGCGACAAAGTGGGCAGTTTTCATGAATCCAGTCATATGATGAGTTATACATATACTACTACAAAATACTGTACCGTAAGCATTATCATTCTAAATTCGAATAATTTCGTAGCAGCCGATTTGATTTAAAGCATAATTTTCATTCGACGATCGTTCTACCGAAACCTGATTCAATAATAACTTGTGTAATGTTCTAAAACTCCTAAAGTTATTTCCCTTTAAGGAACAACATGAGACACTGCGGTTTTTAGGCGAAGAACTTTGTAATTACTACCACGACGCAACTTACTAAATTTATATACAGTTTCGGTCTAGTTAAGGTTTCATTATTAACTTCGACCTTCAAACTGATCTTACGCACTGTAGTAGGTAGATATCTAGAAAGTGTATTTATTCGAGACTGCGAAGAGTTAGGACATTTTGATTCTGATTCGGTACATTAGGCGCTCTATCAAGGCTGAAAATATTAATAAGTATTAATTTGAATCGATCTTTTGTGATGAATGGAGCTTACTCATATTTCATAAGTGTCTGGCACTAAGGTCCGACCGAGACCCATATTTTAGTCTCGGCCGAGACCGAGACCGAGAATAGATTTGATTCTCGGCCGAGACCGAGACCGAGACCGAGACTTGGTAGAAAGGAAAAAACACGTATGAATTACATTAAAAATCCCTAGCAAATACCTATAGTAAGTCCAACGTCAAACTAAATACAGCAATTTTTTTGGGATATTTTTATTTTTTTATGTATGTACCCCAAAAACCGGTATTCAAATTTTAGGTATTTTTATCGATAGTACAGGGTGTCCGGTGGCAGATTTCTGTTTTCAAAGTCAATTATAAAATTTTAAAAAAAACTTTGGTTTTGATATTTGGCGGGAATACATTACTGAATATTGCGGATTTTGTTTTCAATATGTCTCAATGGTCAGAACACTACCGTTCTTATGCAATTGATGCGTTTTTTAAAGCTAATGATTCGTTAGTTATTGCACGCCGACAATTTTGTTTACATTTCAATATTCGTCGTATAAGTAACGGGCCGAGTGTAAATTTGATTCGATCATGGGTGCAAAAGTTTCGAAAAACTTCTTCAGCACAAAACATCCCGAGATCCGGCCCAAACCGACACACAAGGACGCCAGAAAACATCTTGAGTGTTCAACGGAGTTTGCAAGAAATGAGCGTATTTTTTTGAAAATTCATGGGGTCAGGCAGTTAATGTGAATAGTGACAACTATAGACAGATGATAGTGGATTACTTTTTGCCTAATTTGCAAGAACATCCATCTTATTCGTCACACACGTGGTTTCAGCAGGATGGTGCTACACCCCACATGGCCACTGTGTCAATGAATGTTTTTCGCGAGTATTTCCCTAGAAAATTAATAAGCCGCTTTGGAAACATCCCGTGGCCGCCAAGATCGCCTGATTTGACCCCTATGGATTTTTTCCTATGGAGGTATCTCAAAAGCAGAGTTTATAATAATAACCCACGGTCTATAGGTGATTAAAAAAAATATATCGACGCTGGAAAGGAGAAATGAGATAAGCGACACAGTGCGTACTTTACAGGAGAGGCAAAAAACCGCCGAGATTTTCGAAAAAAAATCATTAAAATGAATTAGGAGGCTAAATCAAATAATTGAAGCATTATTTATGGACATAAATATGTTTTCTATGTGATGTTTTAATTATTTAACGTATTCAAGTGTTATTTAAGGATTTACTGTCGCTTAAGCAAAATGGTCGGAAAAATTGATTCAGGTAAAATTATCTAACCAACACGTTGTAAAAGAAATAAGGAAGGTAAAAAAGTCCACCCGAGACTTACATAACAAATTCATCATGTTAAAATTATCTAACTGCCGATGTGGCTTATTTTATATTCGGGTAAAAATATATAAATTGAAAAAAATAGCATAAATATATATCAGTAAGAAATATCCACATACTTAAAATGAGAAATTATTTTAGACTTCATAGTCAGTCATTTCAATTACAAGAGTAACATTCCGTGACTAGTAAACGAATTTACTTACACGTGAAAAAAGAAAAACACTGTTTTAGGTATTTTTTTAACTTTATTCCAAAAAGTAGGTAAGTATGTGAGTAAGTAATAGTTATTGTTAAGTATTAAAAACAAATATATTTTGTTTTTCTATTTGAGATCATTTCTCTTTATTTTGCATCATGCATCATGTATTTTCGACTCTATTGACAACATGTCAGAATTCAAATTAGAATAAATCTTTGTCAAGGTCATGCATTTAAGGGTTAAAACATGCAAAATCAACAAGGATAACTCGTTATTGGGCCAACAATAGTTAGTACCTACCTACCTACAAACGAGGCACTTGAAAACTATCTACTTTTAACAACCGTACCTGTTGGTATGTTTATCCATCGTATTACGTTATGATAACACTTAAAAAATAGTTTTAGTTAGTACCTATTTCTTTTTTTATTTTTATTTATTAAAGTTCCAAAAACATTTTATTTAACGCAGAGTAAAAATTGACAGGACAACCCCTCTGCCAAATGTTTCTACATAACGTGACAAAGAATAAAATAGCAGACATTTATTGTATGCAAATTGTTGCTAACTTTTTTACTGACATTTCATTCATGCAAGTTAGGATAAGTGACAGTAGTACGAGTATTCTAATGTAAATTCAGGTAAAAAGGGATACCTAAGCGACATATGGTTCATAAATAAATGTAGGGGTAAAAATGGATAAACGCCAATAGTTCAGATATCATAGTTAAGTAATATTGTCTAACCGTCTTTAATTTTAAATTAAGATAAAGGTAAAATTGTCCAAACGATATGAGAACATATCATACAGTCAGGTAGAAATAGCTAACCCACAAGTGATGATTAGTTGTTACACAGCAAAAATATCCAAGTAAAATTTAACCTGTCATGACAAATAGGTAAAATGATCCAAGATTCATTATGTTGAATTATATTTTATCTAATCTCCATTTTCTTAAAAGTTGTCAAAAACCAAGTCGTTTAGTAGTAAAAAATGATCGAAAGTTCTCTAAATCACCGATGGGATAAGCGACACAAAAGTTGTCAGATGGATACGAAACCTAGCTCATTCGACGCGGAAAAATTTGCCGATTCTAACGGTGTGTATAACTCAATATCTTCAAAAATGTCGCTTACCCAATTTCTCCTTTCCAGCGTCGATATCATTAGTGAAATCAGCAACATTTCGCAGGATATGCTGCGGCGAGTGATACAAAACACGAGGCTCCGTTTCGAGGAGTGTGCTCGTGTAGAAGGACGACATTTAGACGATATTATTTTTAAATAACTAATTCCGCATTTGTTATCTATGTTTTCAGATATTAATAAAGTTTCTAGCTTAAGCCGTTATTTTTTTATTTTAAGTTAAAATTAGAAATCTGCCGTCGGACACCCTGTATGATACGGGTCGCTTACTCTAAATTATTCCTTCCGTTCATTTTAAAGTGAAATTGAAGTCAGTTTATGTCAATATGACACCAATAAAATCACAGTAAAGTTCGCAAGATGGTGTTAAGCTCGCCAATTACAGCTCATTACGAATCTCGGCCACGGTCGAGGGTCCCGGCCATTTTTGGCCGAGAGCCGAGAGGGATATCTCGGCACGATTTTCGGCCCAGAATGCCGAGACCGAGACCGAGATCTCGGTCGGACCTTATCTGGCACCTACTAAGTGGACTTATTGTATGCGCACGAACATTGAAGGACGATGAGCCGGGAAGGTCTTTTCACTTTATAGATCATGATGATTGTACAAAGTCAAAGGTTTGATATAAGGTTTGATACTTTAAAATTTGTAAAACTTAAACGGAAGTGGGCAGGTTACGTCGCTAGAATAAATTACAGTAGATGGAGCCAACTTATACTACACTGGTGCTTTATTTGACGAAGGAAAAGGAGAGAGGGGTAATCGAGAGACGACATCGTGGCAGTTAAGTAGCCTATAACGTATAGACTCGTCAGGCACAAGACAGGGAAAACTGGCTCAAATGGGAGGAGGCCTACGTCCAGAAATGGACGGTTCTATAATATAATTATGTATATCTAAAATATTCTTAATGTGTAGGTATATATACATATATATATATATGTATATATATATATATACATATATATATATATGTATATATATATATATATATATGTATATATATATATGTATATGTATATGTATGTGCCTATATATATAGGTATGTGGTATTCCTAGTGGGAATCGTCTTAGGACGTAGGCTATGCGTAACATTTTCATCCTGCCTGTAAATACTGTTGGCCTGTATCTGTTTTTTTTCTCCAATAAAGAAAATAAAAAATGTGTAAGTATGAATGTGTACATGTATGTACATATAAGTTAGGTTTAGTTAGAAATTTAATTTTATTAGTTTTTAGTAAACTAGTAACCCTTAGGAATAGTTTCATAACGCAGCATAGCTGAATGGCCGTTAGTAGGCACTAGAACTTTGCAATGTGTTTTTTTTATTTTGCTGTTATCCTATATGAATTCTAGGGACACCCAATCAGCGTGACAGAAAAGTGAAAATGCCCTTTTACAGTTTATCATACATTACCGTTTAGCATACTTGTCAAGAAGTTACGTTACGGTAACGCTGATAAAAGATAAACACAGGGCTCATAATCTTTGTGGTGTTATTCTGTCGATACACATAACAACACAATTAGTTACATTTGCTTACCACATCTTGTGTCAGAAAAGCAGCTAACGAACGTCTACTAGTAATTAACTTTTTCTCTCAAGAGAAACAAAAAAAACACGATTAAGATTATCCGTTATCTCGTCCGCGCCGAAATGAAACTCCATGAAAAAATGAATTTATGGAACAAACTGCAATAGTCGTAAACCAGAGGGAGATAGAAGATACGACAGGGTTTCAGCGAGCTACGGTTTTTTATGGTCAGCTTCTCGATTTAGGAATTTCAGTTTTGTTTTTATATTCAGTCAGATTATATCAGAGCGACCAAGGTGCTCAGAAATATCTGAACACGAAATCTATCGGTGAGAAGGCAACAGTGGCCAGAGTGTGTAGCCAGGGATCGGATACCGGTTTTTTCTCCATACAAAAGAACGGTTCGAATTCCGTCCTTTTTTGTTCTTCGGCATATAAATTATTTGTTAATATAATTAAAAATACGTTGTTGGTCATTTCATGACATTTTGAGTACTACATAAAGAGTAGAAAACATTTTAAAATATTCGGCTATTTCGGGTTTTTGATAAAAACTGGTTTCGATCCCTGTGTGTAGCCATGTTGCCAACCGCTAACGCTCACTAGCGTATCGTAGTTTTCTCGGTTTGTCACTTCGTTCACGATTAAGAGTCCAGTATTTTTTTTTATGAATAAGCTAATCTTTACAATACTATAATGGAGTAACCGAAAATAATCCTGCTAGCATTTTAGCATATCGTCGCTGTTCCTACAAAAGGTGCTATGTGTTTTATTGCTACTTTACAGGAGACTCAAAAAATTGTTTAATTTGAATCTTGTTCACTCAAAGTAGGTCAATATTTTATCTTGATAAATATGTTCAGTTTAAAATATTTTAATGTTTTTTATAAAAATAAATCTCAGTTTTTTAACGAGAAAAATAAATATTACCAATAATTTACCACATAGCTATTTTTTTTTTCAGTCGTCCAAAGTCTCTATGTGTCTTAGTTGTAACTTGGTTAAAATAACTAATTATGGAAATTTACACACCTTTATCATATTCGTTACAAAGTTATTTTTATGAAAGACCTTCAATACAAAACTGTTTTTAGTAAGAGAATAATGTATGGAATCACATATTAAAGATAGCCTCACCGCTGTTTTTTGAGCTTTAAGATATTGACATAAAGTTCAAAATGGCGTTAAAATCCAAAAAAATCCCATAGCGACTTTTGTAGGCACAGCGACGATATTATAAGTATGTTGAAATGCTAGCAGGATTATTTTCGGTTACGGAAGATAATTTCTATTCTAACTGAATAAGGCATTATTCTTAGTTTTTTAATAACGTAGCCCCACCTAGAAGCGAGCCACCGAAGGAGAGGCAGCGATTGTCACCTTCATCGCGCACCCTGGGGCCAGTTTTTCGAAAGCTTGTAACTTGTAATAGAAGTGGAAGTCTCTTTTTAAAACTATTAATTAGATAAGGACTTCCGCTTGTATTACAAGTTACAAGCTTTCGAGAAATAGGCCGTTGCTCGGATGTTTGTGAGCACCCAGGCTGCTCTGATATATTTGATAGTGTCTGTCGATAAGATATTAATTAAAGGTACCTCCGTAGCCTAGTTGGTAGTATCTCTGCCAACGAAGCTATAGGTTGAGGGTTCAAATCGCGGCGAATCGTGTGTTTATCACGGATTATGTGTTCCTTGGTCATGGTTGTTTTCTAACGCCCTTATTTATAAACTTCTCCTAACTTAGCAAGCAGAAAGCCGCTAAGTATTTTATACTTAACAAAATACTTACAGGATGTGTCATTTTCATTTATTAAAAGCATTTTGAGTTGGTTACTGGTGTTGATGTGTTTGGGAGAATATCTGAGCGTTACAACCGCCTAATTTTGGTGGCATAACTTTTGCCGAAGTTTGTATTCGTTACAATGTGCTACTTTGTCATTTGAAGGAGGCACGGTACCATATACAAATGACGAAGTATAACATTGAGCCGTTTAGAGAATTCGGCAAAAATTATGCCACCAAAATTAGGCGGTTGAAACGCTCAGATATTCACCCGTTTATGTTTTAATTAATTGCTCCAATTATGAGAAACACACGCAATATATCAAAAGTATAATATTATTAAAATAGAAATACACGTCACATCGTTACCAAATGGAACCGCAGACAAAGTTTGGATTACTCTGAGACCGATATCAAAATCTAAAAGCACGTTATAAACCGAAACCGGCTTCGAAAACTTTTAACAAACCGCTCGCATCCGATTGTTTCTAGTTCTCTGATTAACCAACAAGAGATAGTTGGACACGGCTCGAATTGAATATAAAACGGGAGCGTGAAATAAATACTTGTGCGAGTAAATATCAAGGGTATAATGGAGTGGAAAATACAGTTGCATCCAAATTACCTACTCAAAAATGTACCGCATCCAGCGTCCAGAAATAAGATTGTTCCACCATCTTTATGAGCGAATTTTTCTCAAATTCTTCACAACGATTATAACAGTATATAAAAGTTACTACTTTACTGTCAGTATTGCCATTTAAGTTGCACTTCTATATAAAGAAACATAAACATGTCCAATGGAAAGTTACGAGTAGTAGCATTTTTTATAGTAGGTAAAAATCTTTATTTGGCTTTATGCAAATGGAATTTTTCAAAGTTATGCAAAAACGTTTTCACAATTCGTGTACAGTTTTTTGTATATTGATTTAAACTTTCACGATTATCACTCAATAATTTAACGACGAAAGGTTTTAATCTCGTAAACTTACTCTTTGTATTTAAAATACTATTCTGCCGTTTCGGGCATGACGTTATGGGTACACCCTTGGTCACAGTCTGCCAGACCGGTTTGTCCTTAAAATATGAGTTTGTTTATACGTATAAAATAATTAGATAACGATTTAAAACAATGACTACTAAACTTGGAAGATATTTGACTATTATTCTAATATTCGAACTAAATAATATTTTGTAACGTATCTTCCCGGAATGAATATCCTAATATGTTTCAACAATGTCTCATTTTTCTCATCAGCCCGAGAAGTTGTAGAAGAGAACGTACAGTGACTGATCACTGAAGCCTCCCAGTGGACGTTAGGTAGTTGAGTTTGCAGCTAGCTTGTGATTATTTCGACGGATCCTTTGCGGAGGGTCCGGTAATTGGGAGTTTAATGAGGGTCGGCACAATAACGAATGACATTAATTACCTCCATCGCTGAAGGCGATACATGCCGCAAGCCACCGGATGTCAGCGTGTTGAAGATAATTACTTAAAGTGGTCACCAACTAATCACTGACCAATCACTACATAGTTTAAAACAAAGTCACTGCCCGCTGTCTGTCCCTGCACCTGTGTCTAAAAAATTACGTAACGAATTTTGATGAGATTTTTTAAATAGATAGAGTGAGTGAGGAATATATTCGGTCCTGTGCGGTTTTGTGACTCTTTTATTTGAAATTTCTGAGTACTGAGGATCGGAGATTTTCTGAAGCCTGGGCAGGGTTGTACTTTCAAGGGCATATATTTGCTTATATAAATTTAGACACACACACCACCACGAGCGTAAAAACGGTACCTACCCCACTTGTGGATGGCCGATCAGCTGTAGCCGAAAAACGCTCATCACACACCCTTTTTGCCAGAATTCGCCGGCAAAAGTGTGTCGTCCATGCCAAATTAAGACAAAAGGGACATTTATAGGGCACAGGCACGGAGTATTTTTAAACCACATGCAGCCGATTGGTCTTCAACATATGGGGTACTACCCTTAATCCACGCTTTTCTTGTTCTCCATAATTCTTGGGCCTGACTCTAGGTCAAACTCGCAGATTAAACTTGACGGGTTCGTTGGCGCACAACCAAACCAACCAACAATCCATTTGCATTGCCTTATTTTGGTTGTGACCATGGTGGATTATAATAACATCGCTCATTCCTCATGATTGCGCCGGCCGACCGGACCGTTAAATGGCTTTGAACACACAAAGGTTCGATTTCCATTGTTAAATAAGACCAAACGAGAACACATATTGCACGCCGGTCAAACCAATCAACCAATAAAATTTTATTTTAAAATACCTCATATTTTCAAACCGTGCCTGAAATTCAAACTGATCTGCATTATCAATTGTTTTATCTGAACTAAATATCTTTCTCTGTGGTCGTTCCTTCCTGACTGAATACCGTGATTATAAGAGGTATGCTTTCTGGAAAAGAGAGCTTGTTTCCACCGGCTTCTGTTGGATGCCATTTGCACCACGACCCATAGCTTGGTGGTTTTCAACTGATCTGGCCACCTCGTGATACGTTTTTTTTTTTTTTTAATAGCCTGTTTCAGTGTCCCACTGCTGGGCAAAGGCCTCCCCTTTTTCTCGAAATTCGACCCTGTCGAGTGCAAAATCCCGCCACTCTCCGTTAAATTTGTCGAGGTCATCGTGATACGTTAACGACGTGATATTTGCCCTTTCTGACTATGACCGGCGTCGGTCTTCGGCGATCCAAATTCTTTGAAATTTACAGTTGTATCGATACACCCCTTAAATGCATTTTGTGCATTTTGCAGTCCACTGAAATGGACCACCTGCAAACTGCAAATGGCTTATGATTCTGTTTTACAGCTTATCGTCCTTCACGTCAATTTTGCATATGTATGCTTGAGAGAAGTTCTGTGAACGTGACGACGACGATGACGTAAGATTATAATAAGCCAAAATTATAATAGGGTCACGTAATGTATACTGAATATTTTCTTCGCTATAGGGACGTCGATATTGAGAGTGCTGTGGGTAGGACAATTGATCTTGAGATTGTGTTCCGAACTACGAAAAACGTGTTAAGATGGGTTTTTCTGTAGGCTTATGATGGTACCGCGTTAAATCGTTATTCGCCATTGCCATTACGTTCTAACAAGTAGGTATGCAGGAGCGAAAGTAACAGGTAGCACGATAAATAGGTAAAACGGGAATATCATAAGCTCATTGAACAAGGATTCACATTTCATACCGACCGGTGCGGAAGTGTTTATAATTTCCAGTTTAGTTTCATAATTATGTAAACATATTTATGCAGGAGTATACATACTTATTAATGAATTCGAACTTTACTCGTAAAAGTACGTTTGTTCATATAGGTCCCATGGGAAACATTGTTCTAAAATACCATTTTAACACGTATTTCACAGATGTAATCACTTGAAATAAAAAATACTTCGTTGAACGATTCAAACTGTCTTACTTCCAGTTCGAAACATAAATATTGAATTAAGACAGTTCACAGGAAATATTACGTCGGTGAATGTAAGGCTTACTTCAAGAAATACCTACTTGAGAAACTAGAATTTATCAGAATGATTACGATATAAATATTGAAAACCCGACAAAATGCTACCAACGCAAGCTACTTACCCAAATCCAAATCCGTGTAGTTATTACTCTATAAAATCCCCGTTTTCACCTCAGCTCAAGCTTCTAAGACGTTTTTCCAATCTCGGCGTGCGTTGAATATTCCACACATGGAGAGGCGTTTTTGTGTTGCACCTTGGAGCCATCTTCTTTTATGTGTCAGAGTGGGCCCTTTCAGCGGACAAAGGAGTAATCCTGCAGGACGGCCTGTGCGAGGAGTTTGAATGAAGCTGTAGTGCAATGAACTTGGCTTTATAAGGACCCGTGTTATTTTGCGCGAAAAGCCATTTCCATAGGGAGCATGTTTTTTTAAACTCGTTAGTTTGATACGACAGTAGGTGTAGGTAGGTAATGGTAAACAAAATTTTGTAACTAATTCGTTATCCGCAGTATTGAATAGGTATATTAGGTAGGAGAAGTACCAGTGCATAAATGTGAAAAGAAAATATTAATACAAATCACTATATTATGCTCGTAAATCTACATAAAGTATTGTCATGTGTTTTAGGAGAGAAGTTTGTTAGTTTTGTTAAATAGTATTTATTTTATAAGGTGACAATATCGAAATTTCTCAAATATACAAATTTTCTTAGTCAATTCCATTGTACCAGTAAGTGTCAGGTACTTTTGATGGCAGTCCCAATAGATGGCACCTCAGTACAAATTTGAATATCAAATATTGAGACCTTGAAATATTAACTACCAGTCCTATAAGCTTATTATTTCGAAGTTGGGATATGAAGCATTTGGCACACACATTGTTCGTCGTTTAAATGCCCTAATAGTTGATTTTATTTTATCCATGGCAGCTCAAGCTATGATGATGAGAATTGGGACAGCGTCGGATACTACATAGTACTTCCACCTTAAGACGTTCACGGGCATAGCTGCTATAGCATTCGGATTAAGGCCCCCTTTATATGACACAAATGCTATAGCAGTCTTTAATCGTCCCCCTTTTCTTAACCAGAAATGTGAGAGAATTCGCTCCGCTATAGAAAATACCCATAGTCCTCGACTTACTGTCACGTTGTAACAAACCTGGATAAGATTACTGTCACAAACACATGATTTTTGCTTAGTTTTTGAGTAAGCGACAACCTCACCTCCTTGCCCTCTTTTTACGCGCACAAATGCTATAGCAGTCGCGGTAGTATGGGGATTTGTTCAAATGTGCGGCATGTGCGCCGGGAGAGTGCAAAATATAAGATGTTGTTTAAATCGTTGTAAATACTGTTTTTATCTATTATTTCTATATATTTTGAATAAGTTGCTGTAAAGAATTTTAGTAGGCTATTTATCTTTGACTGTGAAATGAATTGGAGATGGATTTAAATATGCGAAAGGTAATTTAAAATATTTCCATCAATATGTTCGCCGTTGTGTTTCTTTTACGTTTTGAAGAACATAGTATGGCCGATAATTGGCTCTAGACGTTTAATACTGTTTGTTTACAGCATAACGTAATATTTGTAATAACTAGACGATGAAAAATAGAACACGAAACGTCAGGTTGCTCGAGGAGCAACTGTTAAATCTTCGGAAGAAGTTTTAAGTGTCGAGGAGTCGGAACTATCAGCTAACGAACGAGAACTGGTGTGGCAGGACAATGATATAGAATTTTACTGACATATGTAATCGACTCCTGACTAAGTTATTCTATAGCAGTCGAATGCTATAGCAGTATGCGTCCTTAACTACCTTATTTCTCATGTGTCATAATGACACGCATGCTATAGCATGTACAAAATTTCGATACAAATGTGTCATTTTTGGTCGGAAGCCAAACTCCTTACTGTCCGTGAACGTGTTAAGACGATTAAAAATGTGAATATTTCTTAATGGAAATAATCTAGGAACATATTTTAGACTTGTTGGTAAATCTACATTAAATTAAGTTTTTTGTTATTTGTACCAACTCGATAAAAATATAATATTTCAAAACCCTTTTTTCACTTAGCGAAGCCTCAAACAGTCTCTAAACAAAACGTGCAACTTTTAAATACAATTCTGCACGTGTCAATTCTTCTTTAAATTGCTTATACAAATTGTTACTACGACTTCATCGCAAGTTTTATTAGTTACTTTTGTTTAAGTTTTTTTTTAATAGCGAGTGTACATGCATTTCATATATTTGTTCATATTCTGAAGACTTGATTGAAAGGTAATTTTATAAATCTGTAATCATGTAGGTAAATTAAACTATAGGTACCTTAAAATAAATTGTAAGGAGATGTCGAGTTGTCGAATTTTGATGTCAACACTCTGTCCATATAATTCCAGCTGTACAGGTGGGCTATAATATTCTTTGAATTTCCTTTTTCATAGTCAAAACTTCGATGATTAAGGAAAAAATATATACGGGACCCTGGCCTGACATGCTTTTAGCCGGTTTTATTTACTCTTATACACAAACAGGTTGCTTATGTTTTAAATTGATTCAAACAGAACGAGATTAACAAAATGGAGTCTTTCAATTTAGAATCGTTAACCTCATTGCTTTAAAACAGATATGAGAGACAGAAATGAGAATTGATATATTATGTAAGCGTAGTAGTAAACCAACCCCTTATGAAAATTTCGCTCACAGAATAGATGGCTATTTTATGTACAAAAATTAATATTTTTATGTTTTTTATTTGATTATACATAATAACAATCATCATCATTCATCATCATGATGATGATTGTTATTATGTATAATCAAATAAAAAACATAAAAATGATGATGATTGTTATTATGTATAATCAAATAAAAAACATAAAAATATTAATTTTTGTACATAAAATAGCCATCTATTCTGTGAGCGAAATTTTCATAAGGGGTTGGTTTCATCATGATGATGATTGTTATTATGTATAATCAAATAAAAAACATAAAATAATAACAAACCCTTATGAAAATTTCGTTCATAGAATAGATGGCTATTTTATGTACAAAAATTAATATTTTTATGTTTTTTATTTGATTATACATAAAAAAATGTATTGTGTCTATTTAGTAGCAAAACAGGTGTTAAGAATTATTTTAATTATTGTGAAATTACTGAATATAGGTTGTCACATTTTATGTCACCGCATTCCTGACATCTCGAGAACTTAATCGATCAAAAACTATTGTAACTAATTCGCCACCAGAATCGAACGTTTGTTTGCCAACAACGTGGTATAAAGTGGCAACGTAGCATTTATCATTAAGTAATCCATTTAGCGTGCTCGGTCCAGGATTCACGCGCGGTGAATCAATATGTAACTTGATTACTACTCGGACGCCTCGGAGCGGTTGAAAGGGTTTTGAGAGTCAGTCTCTGTATACTAGCCACATTTCGATGGTTTATAAAGGCAATCTAAAAGGGTCAGCTTGTGAATGTGAATACTATTCTTCGCATTCATTTTGAACAAAAAGTCACCTCTGCTGTCAACAACAAACACTTGTAACTAAACAAACTACTTTTATGAAGGTCGTAGCGTGCGGTTCGAATCATGGATGACTAATGATATTTGAGTAAATAATCACATATTTATCAAAATATAGTTGATGTTGTTTACTCCCAAGTACAATATATGTATAGTATACTACGTACACGGGGTAGATGGCGCTACCGCAACGCAAACATTAGCTCTGTGTAAATAATTCCAATAAAATATATCAAACAATATTTGATGTGAGACCTGCAGTGAAATGTGTTTAAACTTTTCGGAAGTTCACGGATAAGTGTTTTCTACTAACAATTTTTCCAGTAAACACGTATTTCTTCCAAATAAAGACCTGAGTGCAACGAACATAAAAACAATCGTAAATTTTACTCAAGTGAACTAATTTATAGTGAAAAAACATTTCAAAACTCTATGTGTTTATGAATCGTTTGAATACTCGATCCCATATTGAATAAAACGAATTAAACATTAATAAAAACAGTGATAGTGAAAAGTGATAAAAAACTCCTATAGGGTAGATCTTAACACGTACCAAAACGTAGATACCGCATCACAGATCACCTTGACTTACACTCCGGCAATACATTGAGATATTCGTGCATTGAAACTATACTTCGATAGCTGAGTTGCTTAAGCTGGGAGCTTGTGCGATACTGGCTGTTGTGGATCATGGTTCAATCCCCGGCGCCGCATCACTTTTTGTATGAATAAAATAATTGTTGTTCAGAAACAAGTTTTAAAAATATTACTTACTTAAAATACTAAGTCTTAGCGATACCATAAGGTCAAGAAAAACGATCAAACTCCACTACTTGCCACTAGAGGGCGCGCTAGTAACGAAGGAGACTACAAACTATAGCCAAAATGTCAACGAAAAAACTAACATGCGATCAATGCAAAAAATACATTCCAGTAGGGAAAGACTATCTTAAATGTTATACATGCGGAAAACCATACGACATGAAATGTGCAAAAATGACAGCAAAAATGTACAAATCTATGACAACCGAAGACAAAACTTCTTGGGTGTGCCAAGGTTGCATTACTTTGGATATCACAACTGATAAACAGGAACAGCGTACAGTCAGCACGCCGACAACCAGCAACCACACAATACCATCCGTACAAGTAACTACAAATATGCTAGCACCCTCACAGTCTTTAGATACCGTTTACGATCAGGAAAATGATACACTAGAGTCTATAGACGACGACAGCGTGCACAGCTTACCGAACTTGAATACAATTGAAGACTCACAAGTCATAGACTTGAAAACAGAAATCGACTCTCTTAATACCCAGCTTGCAAGTGCACACGAGGAAATCGCTCGACTAAATGAAGAAGTTACAACCCTTAAAAAACAACTCAATGAAAAACAGAAAAAAATCGAGATATATAAAAAGGTTACTTTAGAAAATGGACCACGCAAAACGACGCCATCGAACAAAAGTCCTAGTGTACGGGTCCTTTCAACGCCACCAATAAAAAAGCTTGGGACTTCTTGCTTGAAGAACGTTCCTTCACCGCAGCCGAATGTAGAAGCCGAAGCCGAAATTATCTCCTCGAGAAATAGCTCACCGTCGCAATCTTTGCCAAAAACAGTCCCTCTTACTGAAAAAAATACCACACAAGCGGAACCACGACAACCGAAAAGACAAATAAACATAATTAGCGGTAACTCAAAAAATAAAATCCGTTCTATTGCCCAAACAACACTTGCTTCCGACTCAAACATATGTCATTATCTGCTCCCAGGTATGGGAATCAAAGATTTAACTAAGAACTTAGATAAAAAAACGGCTAACTTCAGTTTTCACGACTATGTCATAATATTCATCGGGGAAGAAGATTTTATGCAGACCAACGACTATTTTGACCTCATCTACTACATAAGGGAAAAATGTCTAACAATAAACCACACTAATATAGTAATATGTTTACCTACTTATAAGTATAATGAGACTAGTATATTGTATAATTGGCGCATTGAGAATTTTAATAATCTACTCTACCTAGATAACGAAACACACCAATATGCATACATATTGGACTCAAACCGCAATCTTACATATGACTATGATATGTTTTCCAAGTCCCAAGGCGTAATTAACAACACGGGAATGAGAGAAATATTTAGGCAACTTTCAGCTGCGATGAGCTACATGGAAATGGAAACGAATACTATAAATCAGCCAACTTTAACACAGGCAGAAGAAGGTTCAAGCACAAGTGGCGTGAATGACGTCTCAGATGATAGGAACCAGTTTTTTCCATTATAATTATTTACATATTATACATCAGAACATTGCTGGCCTTATAAACAAATCAGATTTATTAATAGTACAATTAGAGGATTTAAAAACGAACCTAATAGATGTTGATATAATATGTATAACTGAACATTTCATGATGTCTGGTAACGAAACTCTACTTTCTATTCCTAATTTTAAGCTAGCTGCATGCTTTTCAAGAAACGGTTTAAATCGGGGCGGCTCCTGTATTTTAGTTAAAAGTCAACATCAATACAGAGAGATACCTATAGCGACCAAGAATTCTATATCAGGAATCGTTGAATGCTGTGCAATTGAATTAGTCTTACACGAAATAATAATTGTATGTGTTTACCGACCACCATACTTTTCTAACCTTAATAGATTCTATGAGAAATTAGAGATAATATTAAATTTAATATGTAACAACACCAGGAAAAAAATAATTTTGTGCGGAGACTTCAACATAGATATTCTTAGAGACAATAAAATATCACGAGAGTTTGAAAGCTTCTTGGCAAATTTTAATCTTGAGATAGAGTTTAGGCTACCTACTAGACCCCTAAGTAAAACTTGTATTGATAATATGGCACACAATTATAAATCTGGCTGTGAAGGTGAAATTCTTGACTTGGGCTTGTCGGACCACACCGCCCAGATTCTAAAAGTTCGTACTAAAAAAACGTGTGTCCTTAACTCTTGGACCGTATTAAAACGAAATATTTCAAGACCAAACCTTCTCAAATTCAAGGCCTGTCTTGATTCGCTATCTTTTTCGGAAATATACCACACGCAAGATCCAGACTCAGCGTATGACATATTTATCCAAACATTTAAAATGTTTTATCACTTATGCTTCCCGTACAAAAAAATTGTAATTAGACCTTTTAAGAAAAATAAATGGGTATCTAAAGGCATTAAAACATGCAGTCGAAAACAAAGAAACTTGCTTTGGCGTTATAGACTCTCTCCTACTTCAGACAATAAATTGATTCTTGACAACTATTCCAAAAGGTTTAAAAAAATAATAAAACTAACAAGAAAATCACAAAATAATCACCGAATTAACACATCTCAAAACAAAAATAAAGCAGCCTGGCAAATAATTAATAGCTCAAAAACGACATGTCCAAAAGAACCTATTCACTCAATCCGAATAGACAAAAACAAAGTTGCTACTGAACCTAAAGATATAGCTAGTGCTTTCAATGATTATTTCATAGACCAAATAAAACCCCCCGCTACTCAGTTGCCACAAATAAGCTACATTCCCACCAACATAAATTCAATGTTCATGTACCCCACATCAACCGAAGAAGTACAGGCCATAATAAAGAAATTAAAAAATACACCAAGTGTGGGATACGATGAAGTTCATACATCAGTAGTAAAGTTTGTTTCAGACGCCATAGCAGGACATATTACCCATCTAATAAACTTAACATTGCATGCCGGCAAATATCCTCGCAGTTTGAAGACTGTTATTATCAAACCTCTGTATAAAAAAGGCGAAAGAGAATTAATTCAAAACTACAGACCTATTGCTTTAGTACCAATATTTTCCAAAATTTTTGAAAATGTAATTTATTGCCGGTTAAGTAGCTTTTTAAATAAATATGACATATTGTGCGATGAACAAAAGGGCTTTCGAAAAAATAAAACTATTAATATGGCCATTTTCGATCTTATTAAAACAATTATAGAAAATGTCGATAAAAGAATACCTATATGTGCGATCTATACTGATATGACGAAAGCATTTGACTACGTGGATCACAGTATATTGCTATCTAAGCTTCAAGCATATGGAATTAGAGGCCAAGTACTTAGTTTAATAAAGTCTTATCTAACCGATAGATTACAATACACGGAAATATCCAGTATCTGCACAAAAACAAAACAAGAGTTGAAGTACACATCAGAAGTCAGGACATGCCACTTCGGAGTCCCTCAAGGCAGCGTACTAGGGCCATTACTTTTCTTAGTATACATAAATGATCTACCCTCAGCTGTACATTGCCCCATGATCCTCTTTGCTGACGATAGTACTTCAATTATTAAATGTAATAATTTAGATATCTACGAAAACGATATAAATATTGTCCTTAGTGATATTGTTACGTGGCTTAATAATAATAATTTAATAATAAATTTTAATAAAACAAACATAATGCACTTTAATCAAAGAGTCCTTCCGAAAACTATGAATATTAACTACAAGGGCACTGAAATCAGTCATGTTTTAGATTGCAAATTCTTGGGCATCACTTTAGATAATCATTTAAAATGGAAAGATCAAGGCACGGAAATTTGTAAAGCAATAAATAAGGCAGGATACGCTTTACGAAACCTTTCAAAAGTTGTCAACCGCAAAACGCTCATATGTGCTTACCATGGTCTCGTAGTATCCAAGTTGCGTTATGGTGTTATATTCTGGGGTAACTCAACATACACAGACATGATCTTTAAGGCCCAAAAAAACTGTATTCGAGGAATGCTTGGTATGAAACGTAGAGAAAGTTGCCTGCCCATTTTTAAACATTTGAAATTATTAACGTTTCCTTCTATTTACATATTGGAAATAGCACTTTTTGTAAAATGTAACCCTCAGTTATTTGTACTGGCCTCTAGGGGACGCCTACTTCCAGTAAGGCCCCAGCACGAACATAAGTTGCGGGTCCCACGAGGCAAAACAGCCCTTTTTAATAAAAATATTTTGAAGATGGCTCCGCTCATATACAATAAGATACCAAATGACATTTTAGAATTAGACATAAAATATTTTAAAAAGAAGCTGACAGAATTACTAATAAGGAAATGTTTTTACTCAATTGATGCCTTCCTAAAAGATTAAAACTGTGTTTGACGTTGACATTAAATTTCACTGTAGCAAGTAACTTCAATTATTAATATTATATTATTATTTAATTCAATTGGCATTTTTATATGAATCACGACATTACCTAATAGTTCAGCTCATGACATTTTTAATTAATTGGCTTCTTTTATATTTAACAGATTTATTTAAATTGTATGCATGTAGCATGTTAGTTTTGTAAGCATTACATTTGTGCACCCGCATTTTGTGGGTAAAACATAGTGCTCTAAAATTTAATCAAAATGTTACCACCTTTATGTATCTACCTATGTTTATACAAATAAATATTCTGATTCTGATTCTGATTCTGAGTAAAAGTACCAATAGAAAAATAAAACAGTTAAATTGCGTACTTCATAATAAATTCAAGGATAATATTATTAAAATTACATGATACGACAACGACTATGGGACTACGGTCAGACCCGTTAAATTATTTAGAATAATTTTCCGATATCATTCGACCATTAAATCCAGTGGGACCGAAGTAATCGCATTACGTGTGCATACTCGTATGTGTTGACTCGGCTCTCAATTCCCACCGTGATGCGTAAAGCCGACACGACACAAGCCTAGGGAGCTACCACGATCTCTTAAATTGGATCCAGTTTAGGTTCGGCTTGTCAGTTTTTCACAGTTATTCTATGGAACTGAGACATCTCGATTCAATTTAAGCCCTGAACTGAATCGCATTTATTAGTAGACCGTGGTAGCCCACCTGGACTATTATATAAAGTGGGAACGAGTATTCTAATAAAAACTTCACGGCTCGGCCACGGACACGCGCGAATTGCGGCGTGGCAATCGTTTTTCCTAATCATTGCGTTGTGTTCCAAGCTAATCAGCGCTCGTTGCACGTGGCGACCGCACAATGAACAGCTATGCTATTCTCTTATACACACATTCGACGCTGCGTTCGTCAGCGAGCTCGACGTCGAGACAGCCTTGTCTAAAATCCTAGCTGTTTTATTTGACATTAGGAATCGAGGCTGTGAGCGAGGTTGTGGGCGAGTTCGTCGCTGTTTTTCGTTAGAGAATACAAAGTTCATACATTAAACGTCAAACTCTCGACGCAGTGTAGTTCCAGCTCACGCCGCATTCGTCGCCGAGCACTATTGTCGTTTAAAGTACATTAATGAATACCATTTTTAGGCTCGACGCTGCCGCAGCACTGACACAGCGCTGACAGCAAGGCGGTTTCCTTAGTGAATAACAATGCAGATAAAACGCTGGACGCGCCGCAATTCGCGCGAGCCGTAGAGTCGCCAGCAAACAACACTCAACTCCACGCTGAGATCCGCGAAAATGGTCACTAGATGTTGTTGTTTCACTTATAGTGAGAGTGTTTGTGTCTTATGGTAAATTATTATAGCGGCTTTAACTTGACGCTTCAGACATTGCAAAACGTAGCGCATTGAAAACCATCAATGAAAATAAAACAATTCAAACTATCGAGCACGTCTCGAGGCGCATTCAAAGTCGAATTCTCATTCAGGTTACGCTGTAACCTTCGATATTCAATATCGATTTCATACTCGGATAAAATCGAATTAGAAAAATTATAATTATTTTCAAAATCTACCATATTGTACTTTCTGCTTTCAATACTGATGAAAATATCTATTAAGTAGTTAGTTACTCATCCTTATATGTCAAGGCCAAGGTATATTTCAGTGCTCTAGTGGGACGGCTAAGGGATAAAAAAATGGAGAGGAGACCCGCGGTAATATGTTGAGTATTGAATCTCAGAATATTGTTAGAGTTTGTCTTAAAGTTCTTCTGTTCATATAGCGCAAATGACTACTTGAAAGTATTTAGAAGTAGAAGTTTATAATTACATAGTTAGCACTGTATTTTTTTAAAGAAATTGAATCGTCTAAGCCGCAATCTATGCGTTTTCGGCAGCCAACGGACCAAATGTCATGCTTTATTCAAGAGTTCTTCTGAACGTTTATGCGCACCATTTCAATGGTGTTAAATGGTAGAAGTGGTAGAAATAACGCTGCTTCCGAATGCATGACATCATCAATAATATGTTGGATATGTGCTATGACCGAGCGTTTTGGGCAAAATTGCTGATCTTAGGTGTTGTTCTAGTGCTTACAGGAACGTGGAGATAACTTAGGCAAGATTTGCATTAAGGTGGAAGTACTAGTACCCGACGCTGTACCAATACTCGTCATTATAGCTTGAGTTGCCATCGATAAGATGAAATCAACTATTAGGGCATTTAAACGATGATTAATGTATGTACCTTTAATGATTCATATCCCAACTTTGAAATAATTAGCTTATATCTAAAGTATTTGCACAATTTTAAGACAGGCTGACGTTTATTAGGACTGAGTGAATATTTCCAATGTCCAAACAAACTTCAATGTGACATATTGCAATATGTCACATTGAAGTTTGTACTGAAGTGCCGGCTATTGAAACTGCCGGCAAAAGCACCTGACGCTTACTCATACAATGGAGTTGACTAAGAAAATTTACAATTTTGAGAAATTTTGATATTGTCACCCTATGAAATAAATACTATTTAACAAAACTAACAAACTCCTCTCCCAAAACACATGACAATACTTTATGTAGATTTATATACGAGCAAAATATCGTGATTAAACATTCTCTGTTGACATGTTGCGTACTAGTACTTCCACCTCACCATGTTATCAATGACCAAAAGTATATGATATTTATTTATATATATTAGAACCTGTATATAAGTTTCCTCAAATTTTATATCCTGACGTTTATGAAACAATTAATTTAGCTGTAAGAATAGCCTATTTAAGTGATACGGTTCGGTTTCGCAAAGGGCCCATTGAATGATTAATGACAATGCCGTTTTTATTAGCGCAAGTTTCATTTTAATTTTGAATGATGGTTCAACTCTTCCACTTCGGTAAGTCCAGACTCCCCTTTTTCTCGCTAACGTCCCTCTATGTTGATGACGTAAACTTTAGAAATCCTGTGTTCAAAGAGTGACAAATGTATCCCTTTTATTATTTCTCCGTTTACGTCTATGAACCGTAATATTTATATGAAGAAATATTTATGTGTTTTTTTTAATTGCCGCAAGAATATATTAGTGCATTGTGCGTCAAGGGAGGTAAGTACGGAATTACTAACGAGAGTGCTACAAGGCTTTTAATGACTCGAGTTAGTATTCCGCTTACCGACCGTGATGCATACAATGTTTTTCATCACACTTGCCGACAAAATAATAAGTTTTAAGACAAAATATTATTTAATGACGTACCGACATTCCTATTACTCCCTAGGGAATTTCACTTTTCTATTTCTCCTGCTACGCATGCAAGCAATGGCGCGCTTAGACAGCAAGTGTGATGAAAAAGATATAAGGATACTGGATGCATAGAGTCAAGTTGCTAATCGCTAACGCTTAGTAGCGTGTCGTAGTTTTCCTCTATGTCACTCTTTCATATTAGTGCGACAAAGTCAGTTAGCTGCCTTTCGTTTACGGTTGACGATTGTCGATTAAGCGTTAGAGATTGGCAACTTGTCTAAGCACCCTGAGCCCTCGGAGCGTGACCGCCAGCCGAGTGGTGGACTAAGTCCCAGTTTGCTAATATTATTATGTAATAATTTCAATTTCGTAGGTGATTAAAGTTATCATAATTATTTAATTTTACATGACTATTTTTTTACTTTGAAACTGAAATAACAAATGTTTTTGTACGTGGGTGAATCAACATTTTTCTTTCTGTTATTGCCTTATACATGGACTACATGCATGTTTGTATAATTTAAGTAGCACAATTTTGCAATAAACCAGCGTCACTAAGGTGACCGCAACCATAGTTATAACCTAATAACAGACAAATAAAAGTTGATTCACCCATGTTTGTCACTCGATATCTCCGAGAATCGTGCAAAGTTTTTTTTTTCTCGAACTGGTGTAATAACTCAGAGCACTTGGTGCCGACGGGGCCGGATGGCTGATAATATGTGGTGGAATGCCTAATGCCGCGGCCACGACATTGGTCTTAGGCGACCGGCTTAGCGGAAAACCATACGTGCGAGAGGGAGTACCCATATCGGCATCCCGCTCCAACTCATGGATTCACTCGCCGCTAGTCGCTTTAGACCAATGTCATGGCCGGGCCTTAACTCCTTCGATGCCTTACAAATGCCTAACAAACTGAGATGGTGGACGAACGTTTGAAATTACACTAAATTTGAAGCGCCTATTAAGTACATAATTAATTATATCGCTTTATATTATGTAAGCTTAGGTAATATACAATCAACCTGCAGTTGTCGTGAATCAATACCCTTGCTTACAATACGCAATATGCTTAACAATGTATATTGTGTACTTTAACAAAATATTTTTGCTTCGACACACACAATCGATTGGATTAATGAAAATGGTACATACAGGGTGAACGATATGAAGTGTTACCAAGAAGATTTTATTAAGTCTGGTGTCAAGGTAATAGTGGCTTATTATTGGAAATATGTTTTGGACACCGCATTGAAGTCTTAGGCACGCAAACATTTGGGTTGTAGACCGCAAACATACGAACGAGACTGAGCTTAGGCTTTCGTAAGAACCAAAAATGGCTCAAAACAGAATTTCACGTGTCATTTCTCCAGTGCAATGAGTTTCGGACTTTTTATCTGGTCTATTTTGAAAATAAAGGTGAGAGCAATTAAACATGTAGGTATAAATGCAATGAAGAAAGCGATCGTATTTCACTGGCCCATACCACTACCCAGTGGTCACAAAGGAACGTGCTGCGAGCAAATATTTTTTACCATTTGAAGACCATAGTCAAGGCAAAAGGTAGTCATATTGACTAAAAGTAAAAATGACAAAACGTACTATTTTTTTTTCTTGTTTTTTCTTACTCATAATAATAAATTGTTGCAACTAAAAAATCCCAGTCCTTTGAAAATGTTAACACTTCATATCGTTCACCCTGTATATCTGTTAATATTTAATTAATACGAAAGTAATACAATCCGGTAACATATCAAATATCTGCTTATTTCCTTTTGTTAAAGGCAACCGACTGTTAAATATTTCCGGGACAATTTGCACATAAAACAGCACTGCATTCCAATTATACTAAAACAGTCGGTGCGGCGTAGTTTGTGAAATAAAATTAATGTCCAAGGGAATAACCGTAAAATGGAACACGCAGCCGGTGAGTACGAGAAACTATGCTTTCTAACGATATACAAAACTTAGGTATGTCATTACATTAAGTTATCTTTTAAAATTACTGTATATATCTACTCAAATATACAAAAAGTTTGTTTTTAAGACTGGAATTAGATAGAACTAGTTTATGTGCCTAGGATTTTCCGCTACTACAATATTAATTAATGTACTTACCAATACAACGAGTACATACTTAAGTATATACTATAAACTATGATGGTTATCAAAAGATACGTATTGATCGTAAGATAACCGTTGCACTTTTTTCTAGTGGCATAAAAAATATAAACATGAAATAAAAAATAAAAACTGATTTTCTCAAGATCCCGTCCATCGTCAGACCCCACTTGATGCCGACGGGACCATCTCTGGGTTACCAGAACGAAAATAAAAATTAAAATCGTTTTTTCGGAGATATCGAGTAATAAACGCAGGTGAATATTTTTTTTCATCACACTTGCTGTCTAAACGCGCCATTGCTTACATGTATCGCGGGAGTAATAGAAAAGAGAAATTCCCTAGGGGTTTTCACTTTTCTAAATAATATATTTTGTCTTAAAACATTTTTTAGTACAGATGGTGTACTTTTTATGCTCTAGTGCGAGAAGTGCGCCGTTTTACGTCAGGTCCGAAACTTCGGAGGGCCATCTGTACTAAAAAACGTCGTACGAGACACGTACAAAACATGAAAAACATGAAAAGTGCGAAAAACATGAAATTCGTAACTCGTGTCGATTTAAAACACTCCCTATCGGTCGTGTTTTAAAACATCGTCACTACTTTCGAGTTTCATGTTTTTCGCACTTGTGTCGTAATGTACTATTTTTGTTCCCAAGTGTGTGAAAAACATTGTATGCAATGGTCGGTAAGCGGCGTACGGCGTCGGGCTTCTAACATTCTCGTTAGTAATACCATACTTATCTCCCTTTGCACAATGTACTGTTACTTATTTGTCTGTTATAAGGTTCCGGTCACCTTAGTTACGCTGGTGTATTGCAAAGTTTTTGTAAAAATTCATGTAGTCCATGTAAATGGCACTAACAGGCAGAAAAAAGTTGATTCACCCACGTACAAAAAATATTTGTTTTTCCTCACAATGGTTTGTGGTATTTTCGGTGTGATTTTCAATCGAACGGATTTTCACCGCACAAAGCGAAGTCGGCCAAGCGTTAGTTTTAGTTAGACGGTCGTCTACTACAAGCTAGTATGTGCTAACCTCGGATCTGGAATGTATAAAATAATTGTCCACAAAGCCAACGTCAACGTCGCTTACTTTCAGTTTTTAGGGTTCCGTAGACAAAATGGCAAGAATGGAACCCTTATAGATTTGTCATGTCCGTCTGTCACAGCCGATTTACTCGGAAAATGTAAATGCTACAGTAATGAAATTTCCTAAGAATATTATGTGTTGTATTAACCGCTACAGAATTATGACTCACTCTATCAACGATTTTTGGTTTGATTAAATCCTCTTAAAGTTTTTGAGATTGGTTGATTTAACTGTATTTTTTAACGATAAGCTGATAAATTAATGGTACGCAACCATTCTCGCGCGTGTCCGACTCGCACTTGGTCGGTTTTATATTATTAGTCTTTATTAATTGCTCGGTTTTCTCTGATAAGTACCTATTGCGTAACTGTGGCCCCACAACTTGCTGATGTATGCCGTCGATGGGAAAGGCTATCAACAACAATAAAAAGGGTCGCGGATCGAAAGATCGTGGGCGAGTGGCGAGAGCGGAACGTTCGGCATTCACGAATAAAATCATCAATTCAACTAATAGAATTGGTAAGGAGTATTCGACAAGAGTATCGCAGATTGAAATACAAATACAAAATACAAAAATCTTTATTTCGTTACGAAACACGTATTCATTAAGGGGATGGAGTCGTCCAGTGAGTGATGCTGCTCGTGTTGGGCGACACCGCTCTTCCTTAGGTACAATAAGGTTAATACACTATTTACATGAGTATAGACAAAAAATCATCAGTCTATTAAGTACTTCTGTTCATGTTGGAAAATACGTTGGTCTATATAATACGATTACAATGTTTAAAACAATCAATGAAATCAAACTAAAAATTGCATTCCTACAATCCCTCACAGCATTTTCCCGTCTGCCTTCAGCTTTTTTATTCTGTGAATGCAGCAGTCAGTTATGAATGTTACGATGGGTTTAGTCCAAAAAACGATCGATGAATGTATCCGCTCAAGCCTTTAGCATTGGCCACTTTTAACAAATCGGACGGGCTTCCTCGCGGAATAGAAGCGGCGGGGGAACGAATAAATCAGCTCCAGACGCGGTAGTTTAGCCCGAATAGGGCACAATACGTCTCGCATCCGACGTGGAAAAAACGCTACCGGTCAATCAAAAACTATGATTAATCTTAGGCTACTTTATCATATTTTAACAACAATATTTCTACTTCAGGTTGGGTATTTGAAACTAGTGTTCACGTATCATATTATTGATATTGCCGTTACGATGAATTACGATAAGTTTCGGTTTTTTGACTTTGGATCGACCTGTATGTGTAAGTACTTAGATCCTAAAGTAATAAAAGCGGTATCATAGAAGGAACCTTCTTTAATAAATAATAATTAACGTTAGACCATTTTAATGTATAAATACTACATACATTTTAATGTATTTTGATGTTTAAATCTAGGTAGTCAACCTACATGGGAATTCAAGGTTTGTCCAATCACCCTCCGTAATCATACAAATTCCGAAATTTTAACAGGCGAAGTGTTTGGAACAGCTTATTTTACTTTCGCTATTCGAATGTCAGTCACTTAATAAACAGTTCGTCAATATGACCTCAGAATTAACATATATCAGCAGGCTTAGCACATGATTGGTGTGACAGTATGTCGCCGCGAGATAGATCTCCCGTCCTTCACTAGCTATATTAACAAAAGAGGGACGGATAGACTATCTCGCGGCGAGATACTGTCGCGCCAAACAGTGGCATGTTTTCGGAGTATTTGAATATATTGCCAGTTTTAATTCGGAATGAAAAAAAATTGCTTCATCATATTTGTGTCTATATTATTAGATTCAAAGTTAAAATTATTAGAGTGGGAATCATAAATAATTCAGTCTCTGACACATCAAAATAGCGAGATAATCCTGTGGAGCAATTGGCAGTTATCCGAATAGATCAATTGTAATTCCGCTTAATGGATATATTAAAAATATAGTCGATACATACTTAATTAGCAAAGTGCTTGTGCTCGACACAGATCTGCATAATCTGTTTATTATGTATACTCGTGAAAAGTCAGAAAGAAAATTGCGAGTAACTAAAAGAATGCACCTGGCACATAATAAATCACCAATTTTAGACTGTTCTTTTTTTACTTTTACTTATTAATTATGGAAATATCATGAGGTTTTATAAAAAAGTACAATATACGTTTTTATTACTTACATATCGACGGCCCCTACGTAAGTTGTCGTAACTTGAAATTTGGGGTTTTCTTTTTATTTCATAAAACATTATATCTTTTAGCAATGTTTCCGTTCCACGAAGAAAAAAATATAAAAACCTATTACAAATAGGTTTTTGACACCCGAAAACTATCGTAACTTAAAAAAGCACCGACCGTACCACAGCAGTATACGAATACTGTAGTAAGTGTACTTACGATAGTTAATACGGGGCGGTCACCCGCGCTCACGCAGCGTAAGTGCCAGTTACGATCTTATACGCGGTGGGGCAGAGGTTTTTGAAGAGCGATAATTTTTTACCAAAAACTAACAACTAGATGAAACAAAAATGGATAAACGATACATTTTATTCGATAAAAGTAAGACACTACATCGGAAACAAACTCAAAGTAACTTCGAGACCAAAATTAATTTTCGAAACGGCCGTTGGAGTTAAACAAAATGTAGACTGAGATGAAATAAAAGACGGTTCAGAAATAAAAATGATTTAAAACCAACTAAGCAAAGTTAGCAATCTGTTCGAGTTCACTCAGAAATCAGTTGTGAATTTATTAGTATAGATGCTGACAATTTTTTAATAATACCGGTGAATACTGTAGTATGTTATCACTTACCACAACTTACTTCGGAGTTGAAGATCGGTATTTTGTCTTAAGTTTAACATACTACTATTTACGTTGGATTTTATTATTTTTTTGTGTTGTATGTGTACTTGAGACATTTTTCGTCGGAAATTGTTTTTAAATTTCTATATTTAAGACAGTATGCGCCGGATCAAATACAGAGTTACTACAATTTACAATTATAATGTCGGCGTATTTCAATAATTTTTGCTCGTTATACAGATTCGCCGCTTCTTTTTAAACCAAACGATAAATAAATGCATAAGTCATTGTAATAAAACGGCATTTTTTGTGATAGTGACGACGACAAAACAATCATATCACTTACATTATTAAACACTGCAGCAGTTGGTGGGTTCATTTATGAGTATTTAGTCATCATTCATCAGTGAAATCATCGTCTGTAGTTCGAAGATTTGACTGCTGACTGAATGAAACCGCCAACAGATACAGTATCTAATCATGAAAGCGACACGACTGTTCTTTAAGAATATAATTATGTTGAAAAACGCTTGATATCGATCTCATAATTATGATGTAGTTGAAGCTGAAGGCATTTTTGTTAACTGATTTTTTATGATGTCTTTGCACTGTGAGAGAAGTCATTAATCTGCCATGTCTGGGTGGAAAGGGACGACGTTCCTTCCCGCTACCGACCGAGTCTACCAACCATTACGATGAACTTTCAGTATGGGACCAACATAGAAATATTAAAAAAAAAATTAACCTCTCATACAAATTGAGTGATTAGCTAGAGTTCAATAGTATGGAAAAGTAAATTTTCCAGGTACGCTTTCGATGTTGGTCCCATACTGAAAGTTCATCGTAATGGTCGTCGGTAAACTCGGTCGGTAGTGGGAAGGAACGTCGTCCCTTTCCACCCTAATTTCAAAACTACGTTCCTAATGCTGAATGATAGACTGCGTTTTTGTGTACTAACTAAATGCACAAAATTATAATAAAACGGCTAAGCTCATGTATATTCCGTAAATATAGAAAGTGGATAATAAACAGATGAGCACCAAGCGGCTCGCTGAGCCCGTAGAGGGTGGTCTTGCGCCGGCACTGATGCCATGGTACCGAACACTACGTAACAGATGATAAGCACACGAAGTCACTGTGTGCACAAAACCATCATTATTAGTTTGGAGATTACCGGGTTCTATGCTGTTGGCTCAGTCCAGCCCCCATTCTGATTAAAATTACTCTTAACCGCTCTGTATATCTTCCGTGGCAGGTAGCATCTTTACCGTACCAGCATCCTCGCTTTATCAAAGCGTTTAGGAAATGCAATGTGACTGTATCGTATGCGTCCACCACAGCCGAGCTCCCTGTCCTTGACACTCCGAATGTGCTCTGAGTTTTGTAGACCCATTACGTCGTTCCTTACCGAAGTCGTACGGCATCTCATATACACCCGAACTGCCAAGTGAATTTTCGTCCTTTGGAGATCGTAAGAAGTACTCATATTGGTATGATATACTCATATTGGTACGCAAAATGGTCTTAATACTACACCTTCGTAATAGGCGTCTAATTTCGTTTGTCACTCCTGTAATATGAGGCAAGAATGATGGTGCCCTCTCTACTGTGTGGTGTTGTCGAAACGCTGACTACGTCATCAACATTTTGTAACCAGCATCTCTGCATTTTCGGACAACTCTTGAATGCCCTCTGCTTAAATTTATCCATGAAAATGTTGACCAGTACCAGAACTACATTATAAGAGAACTCTTTGCTTCAATCTGCAAATAATACTCCCCTTGCCAAACGGAATAGCAACTATTCAGGAAATGTTCGATGAATTTCATGTGCACAGTCGTTACGAGCTACAACATCTTTAATTATTTTGATAGTTTCCAATACTCGCAAACAATGAAGCTACATCAAACTCAACTACATAGTCTCGTCTTCATTCAACACGACATTTTCCAAAAACTGTACAAAACCACTTTGCCTGATCTATTTTTCATAATAAAACATACAAAAAAAACTATTCACCTGCTTAATTTTGTCAAAATATTCCAACAGGGTTCCATAAAAATACTATTAAATTGTTTGTTAAATGGCATAATATAGTAACTAACAAGTTTTTATAATGTGTCCGCAAAATAATGTTGTAAATAACAGATACGACAAAACTTACACGCATAATTCCAACGTATTTTGTAGTATGTATTACTTACGATCAATGACCATTTATGACCACCGGCGTAAAGTGAAGTAAGTAATACATACCACAATTTTTAGATTCTCTTCTCCGTCATATACTGTCGTAAGTGCAATTCCGGCAAAAATATGAAATATATCAGAGAAGTAATTATATCACTATAAAGATAGTATCTTTGTTATTGATTATGCCAATTTTCAAAGCAATCCATTGAACTATGTGACTACCGTACACATTTCAAACTTTAAAGTGCTCTCCTGTAAACTTGCCATTTTCAACTTACGACAACTTACGTAGGGGCCGTCGATATACAGGGTGGATAAAACGAATGCCACATGGATGGCAACTACTTTAAATATTGTAACTAGCACATTTTGTGTAAGGGAGACTTTCCTTTGTTCTTAAAAACAATAAATATTGCATTTAAGGATTTATGAAAAATCGATTGCCTTGTTGTATGTCATTCATGTGGCATTCGTTTTTTTCCATCCTGTATATTCAGGATGACTTTAACCATTGGACAGAGCTTCAAGCCGCACGTGTAGTCCCTTGGACCCAAAAATGGTAAGCCTTGACGATGATGGTTAGGTTACGTTACATATATTTTGATTTTGTTTAAGTACCTACTTCAATTTAATTTTCTAAAGCCCGCACGAGTTACAAACCTTTCATAGTTTATTTAGTTTGATGAAGTTACATAAATCGACCCAACAGTCTATTTTACAGTTTCGCAGAGGATGGTAGTATATTAGAGAGGTTTTTCTTTATAGTATTTTTTAAACTACTAATCTCGAGAATTACCGTTCGGGCATCTGAAAGCGTTTTCGGTAAACGAGATCAATCTTACCATGTATGAGGGTTACATTGAATGCGGTATGAAGTTATGTGGGACACATAACTCAATCCGGCGGGTAGGTCGGTTAAATAAGTTACCAACTCGAAAATCTCATATTTCACGCATGGTGGATTAATCGATAGCCAAGCTGGAGCGATTCGCAAAGCTGCGGCCTTACCGCGAAAAACGAAATCCGTAAAATTCGAGGATTTGTCTCTCTCATTCTAATGACGCCTTCGTTTGAGTGGCAGAGAAACATCCTCGAAATTTCCGAATTTCGATTTTCGCGGTAGTAGGCCTGTTCGTTAGTATTTTAGTTTGTTCAGCACAAATATGATCTCTAAAATGGACATGTTGTTGCGAATCTGAGTGTCAAGTGAGACTAGAAATGAACGACTTTGTTAGGCAATGGCTTCGAGCCAAAGGACTGCGTGAATTTATCTCAATATTTGACTTGTGGACAACTTTCATAGGTACTTCCTCTAAGCGAACTGCAAAAATATAAGAAAGAAAACAATTTTTGAAATGCAGTATTGTTTTGCTTTTTAGGGTTCCGTAATAAAGTAGGGACCCTTATAGTTTCGCCATGTCCGTCTGTCCCCCTTGTCTGTCTGCAGCATAGTTCAGTGGCCAGTAGTGCTAGAAATCTGCAATTTGGTACAGATATACATATTAATCACGCGACATAGTGTTAGAATAAAATATGGGTTTTTTTTTTCGGGTACCTCCCCTACACGTAAAGTGGGCATATTTTTTTTTGATGTAATCCTATAGTGTGGGGTATCATTGAATAGGACTTATGAAAAGGTCCCAAAGAAAATTTTTGTTTGAAGTCAATATTTTTGGAGATAACCGCTTGAGAATAAAAAAAATTGTAGGCCCCGCTAAGTTTTGATCCGTGGGTCCAAAAAATAATATTTCATATTATGAACAATCATGAATAGTGGGCTAATAAAACACTATAAAATACTTAAAACTATTCTGAACATATTCGGCCAAGCCGTTTTTAAATAACTACGGAATCCTTTACAAAGCATGGCCCGACATGCTTTTGGCCGGATTTTATATCTGATAGATGTTTAACTGACGTATGTTGACCCAGTTACACCCAGGCAGTCATACAAACATAATTTATATACAGGGTGCTCGCGAGGAACCCGCATAATTTTAATGCTGAATTCCTGAGCATATTTAGAGTATTTAATGTTATAAAAAATTTCCTGGATTCGGCTTGGTTCCAGAGATAATTAACCTTTTTTCGGAAAAAGTTTTTCGACGTAACTCGTCATAAAACTTTTTTTTTATTACAATGCTACCACGATGTGTTTTAATATTACCACACCTTTTGCCTGAGAATCAAAAATAAGAATAGACTTGACGAAGAAACCTGTCCCTAAAAAAACATTTAAAAAATTTATTGTTGTTATGACAAAAAGTATTGGAAATGTTAAAAAGTTCAAAAAGTCTAAAAAAAAAGAAAAAAATATATTTTTTGGGGAATTTGACATTTGGTCTCATAATATTTTTTGGTTATTTTGATGTCTAGAATGCATAGTTAAAATCTTGCGGTTTCCTCGCGAGCACCCTGTATACCTACAGGCTGAGTTCTATAAATAAATGGTGTTGTTGTTATTAGTACAAATTAATTACCTATGACACGCCATTATTAGAGGAGAGTGGGTAGATTAGTACAGTGGAAACATTCGTACAGTGATCCAGGGATCGGATAACGGTTTTTGCTCCATACAAAAGAACGGTTCGAATTCCGTTCTTTTTCGTTCTTTGGTTTATAATTTTTTTGTTAATGGAGTAATTCAAAAATATGATATTAATAGTTAATGTTAATGTTGAATACTACATAAAGAGTGTAAAACATTTAAAAATATTGAGCTATTTAGAGGTTTTTCTAAAAAACCGGTTCCGATCCCTGCAGTGATCATTTCTCTGCTATCGGAGAGGCGGATATATTCATTTATACGTTACGGCCCAAAAATTTTACTAAATAATCACCAAATTAAAAATTTAAAAAACCGACTTCAACCGGTTTCTCCAAGATTTCCGATTTGTTTCCATCATTGGTTTCCTCAAATCCTACTTTCTGAATGCAAATTCTTGTAAATGAATGAAAATTACCAAAAGTGCCATACATGTACCTATAACATTTGAAGAGATCCCTCGATTTCTCCAGGATCCCATCATCAGACCCCAACTTGGTGCCAATGGGACCATCTCGGGGTAATACACGTTCGATCACAAAAAGAAATTTTAGAATCGGTTCACTATTCTCGGAGATATCCTTTTTTTGAAGTCGGTTAAAAAATGAATAAAATCGTGACATAATCGTAATTAGTGTAACTACATTATATTGCATATCACTTTTACACAAATGCTGTATATGTGCGAATAAAATAAATATGCAATATGTAGTTACACTAATTACGATTATGTCGAGAATTGCGGTATACTTTATTTTAATATAACAAAATCTATGTAATATTTAACAAAAATATTATGATTATTGCATGCGGCGGTATATCAAGTAAAATTTCGAAAAAATATCAAAATATAACGAAAGTAACGTAAAACGTCGTCCGTAGCCTAGTTGGTAATGCCCCTACAAAGCTGGAGGTTCCGGGTTCGAATCCCGGCGAGGGCGTTATTTGTGTATTTATTTATTACCTACAAATATTTGTTTCTTGGTTGTGTCTGAGTATCTATGTATTTAAGTATTTATATTGTATACCTATATCTATTATACATATCGTCGCTTGGTACCCAGATCACAAGCCTTAATTTTGGGCTTACCGTAGGACTAAGTCGATTTGTGTAAGATGTCCCAATATATTTATTTATTGTTTATAAAATAAATCATTTACATTATGACATCTCATAATAAATCAGATGACGTTACAGCAAATATATGTCATGTAATTATCAATTAAAATTATAAAAAAAACCTTCTACACCCCTCCTTAATAAAAAAGAAGTTGCTATAGGCTAGTATACGTTAAAAGAAAACTAAAATGAACATAATCGGCCCAGCTGTTTTTGAATAACCACGGAACCCTACACCGAGCATGGTCAAAAAAATACTGGTCATGAGACATGCTCATGACCAGTATTTTTTTGTTTCAACTTTTAGATTCGGTAATTGTTGCATTATATTATCATAGTTACGAATGACGGGAAATTGGGCCGCTACACTAAAACCGAGTATCTAGTGGACGGAGGAAGCATGGAATATACACCGTGGTCTCTAATAACCCGAAAGATTTTAACCACGCATTTTTGATGTAAAAACAAACAAAAAATATCAACTGACTTTTGTCATTTTAACCGATTTTTATAAAATTTTTGTATGTATTTCAACATAAAAAGTAAATGCTATTCATAAAACTAGCACTTACAATGAGTGTTAAGGTTTTTTTTTACAAAAACCTCATTTTTAAATGTTTTACATCTATTAATGAAATTAGTGAGACTATTCTCCATAATGGCACCAACACCGTTAAAAAGACCTTTTGTACTGAGTAACAATTAGAAAATATGTTTTAATAACTCTGAAACTAGGCGATATCCAAAAAAGTTTAAACGACATTATAGTTTCTAAAATGTGGTCAGGAATACACTGTTAAAATCTTTCGGGTTATTGGAGACCACGGTGTATATTATAGGAAACCCTGAAAGAGCGAGCGCACTAAGTGTAGGGTTAACTAAATTTGATACCTATGTAGAACTGTCAAAGTCTGTCATTATAAAAACGATTGTAATACATATTTTACTACTTTCAATTTTGACGAAGTTTTAGGCTCATCTAAGATGCCAATGCCAATTGATTAAGTGAGTCATTGTCAGCAGGCAAAAGTTGTCTACTCGGTGGTCAAAAGTTAACAGGTTGTATAAATCTATGTTACGATTTTATTGCATAGGGCTGTAGATGTGCGAACCTAGTTGTACCGTCAATTGTTTTATCCCAAAATTAGTACACGAATTCCTTAACTTTAGGTACCTATGTCCACCGAAATGACGATAACCTAAATCTGACAATGACCCATGTGTACGACCAAATTCCTGTCATACATTGGTGCTTCACAAAAAGGCGAGTCTGAACATTGGATTCAGATCGACCGACAAATTACGAGGTTTGTTTTTTATTCATCGCTCTGTAACAGCTGAACCAAGACGTATTCGTGTCAATTAATCTACGATATGATATTTATGAATTCGTTCAATTTGCGATATTCAATTTCCGAATAAACTTTGTGTTTTTGTTGCCTTGCCTATTGATTACAAGCAATTTTAATTACAGTAATTTGATAGGGCTTATGTTTTTCATTGTAGAAAAAGATAACGGCCTTTTGGCCTGGCCACGACACTGTTCTCAGGAGACCGGCGGGGAGAAAAACCATAAGTGCGAGAGGGAGTTCCGATATCGGCCCCTTGCTCAAACTTGTGGATTCGCTCGCCGCCGGTTGCCTTAGACTAATGTCATAGCCAGGCCATTAAGATGTTTCGATGAACTTAGAATTTTTAAGTATCAGGCCCCTGTAACCTAACTCATAATCAACATCATCATTGGCAAACCTGTTCAAACTAGGACTTTTTTAACTAATAATTTCTTTATGAAGGGTTTTCTTCTACCTAGCGTTATCCCGGCCTTTGCCAGGGTCCGCTTTCCTGCTACACTTCCTCCACTTTGCGCGATCCTAGGCATCTTCTACTGTAAGCCCATTCACACTCCATGTCAGCCTTCACGACATCTAGCCATCGCTTCTTTGATCTGCCGCGGTGTCGGAGGCCTTCAAGGGCTAGGTTAAGGCATATGTTTCCCACGTCTTCAGGTGGCCTACGACAAACGTGACCGAACCACCGAAAACGGCATTCTTGAAGCTTCTCCGCTACGTCACGGACTGCAAGGCTGCCACCGATGTACTCGTTTCGAAGAATGCGGTCAGCACGCGTAACGCCGCACATCCATCGCAGCATCTTCATCTCTGTAACGCAAAGCTCCTGAACGTGCCTTTCGATAACCGGCCACGCTCGGCGCCATAGAGTAGGGTTCTTTTAGGAGGGTATTTTTACTATATTCAGTGTAGGTACTTTTCCTCAAACTACGTAAACAAAGTGTCCCTTCTCTGGAATGTTCAGATTCTGATTAGTTAAATTACTTAAGTAGCAGTTTTTTTTTGTTAGCCTCCGTAGCCTAAGAGGCTAGGTTGTAGTGACCCTGCGTACGAAGAGGTTCGTGGTTCGAATACCGAGGGCATTATTGCGTATTTATTTTCACCAAGGCTTGTTCTTTGGTCGTGGTTGTCAATGTATTAAACCGGAAATTAAATAGTTTCCCGGGATAAAGGTTACAATTTCTACGTAGATGACTTCATCTAAAAATCGTACTTTAGCGGAACGCAGGACTCTAAAACATTCTATGAAATGCATATTATTTGTGAAATGGTAATTCGTGGATGAGTAAGTGATAATTGTATGGTTCAATAAATACGAGTTGACATTTTCTACCGAACTAAAGCAAAATAAAATTGCGCTTCATTTTGCATTGGGAAAGAATTGAATAAATATCTATGACTGTACCTATTCAGGCAGAAACTACAATAATCAAAATTACTCAGGTTTTAACCCTAGGATAGTGCTTAGAGCGGTGATTACATAATTATCTCCAAAAAGGGTACTTATATCATTATAAAAAAACTGGCTAAGAGCATGTCGAGCCATGCTCAACATGGGGTTCCGTAGTTATTCGAAAACGGCGGGGCCGATTATGTAAAAGATCCACTCACTTACTTTGATTTTTTGCGATAGACTCTATGTCTATGTAAAATAAGTGTGATAACAAGTAACAAAGACTACATGAAGCAAGTGAGTGGATAAACCCACTATTCCTGATTTTTTCATATTTTTTGGACCGTCGGATCAAAAGTTAGAGGGAAGGGAAAACATTTTTTTTATTCTGGACTGGTTTTCTTAATTGTTTGTTTGCAATTGTTTGGCATCAAGTATGGATAAATCACTCAGCATACAGAAACAATTATTTTCTGAAAGTATAACTCTTTAGTATTTTTTGAGGTATAATTTATTCGGTTATCACCTGTATTTTAGGATTTCTTGCCATTTGAAAATTGTGTGTCGGGCGATTTTACAAATTTCGCCCAAAATTTTTATTTTGTAGCGTTTCTACACTACTTTCAATATGGCCTTATTACTCAACAATGAAGCAGAAATAGGCTTAGATTCTTATTTAGTAACAAAGCTCAGTTCTTGTAGGACTGCTTGTAATAGTTTTCACTAATTGTATTGCTTTCGATTTTTTCAAGAGATCAACGTCTTTTAACAGCCATACCCTAATTTTAAATCGCACTAACGTGGTAAATCATAGAGAGTTCATAAAACAAATTATGTTACGAAATTCGGACATCCTTAGGTATCCATATGACTCACTAGAAAAAAATCCAATATAAATATTTTTTCTTAAAAAATCTATAGTTTCAATGAACTACCCAAACCTTCCATACAAAATTCCAAAAACTGAAAATTTTCATACAAAAAGTGATCTAGGAAAAATGGGTTATGAGCTTTGAGAGTTGGTTCAATTGTATTAAAAATTTGTATACATTATCAAAAAGAGTTAAGAAAGGTGATAATTTAAACAATAGAGGCATGATTAATACAGTATTTCCTAGATTCCCGACAATTTCAGTGTGGCCCACGTAATGAAGTCAATTTATGAAAATAATTAAGGTGCACCTCAGAGCGGTAACTTATCTACAAATAGAATACCTACTGACTAGCAGAATCTCGCTAGTAAGCTGTTGATTTGCAATTTCCTCTAGACCAAGAAGGAAATAGTCTGTTTTCTTACCGGAATTTCATCAAAGCTTAAGTATATTTTTACTGGCTGTAATGGCTGACTGATAGACCGGGGAATTGGTACAAATGTTGTTGATTTCAAGAAGATTGGAATGTTTCCGCTAGAGCTTCTTACCTGTAGCTACTGTAAAAACAAGACATTGCCGCCAAATTGCACTAAAAGGAGTTGCGTATCCTTAAATTATTACATTACGGGCCTATTTTACTAACCCGAATAAAATATATCCATCAGAAATATTACATGCCTTTTCTTTTCTGGAGAAAATAATAAGTAGATGGTGATAGATTAATTTTATCCGACACATATACTTATCAGGGAATCGTAAAACAGGCCATTAAAGTTTGGAGCTATCAGAAAGCCATTGGTTTTCATAATTATGCCCTGCTTTGCCTATTATTTACGTGTAATATTTATGTAGTGTATGACAGGTCAAACATACGATAGAGTATCGCTATTCTCCCAAACTGACATTTTTACGTACACAAAGCCAAAGTAATGTAATACACCAACTAAACATAAATGGCTTTGGTTTACATGTCATCCCACCTTAGTATCTATAAAGCTAGGTTAGGCCCTAAACTTAATCTCATTAGTAAATCGTGGTAGCCCCTCAGGTTGCTTGCCATCCGTGCGATTGAGGCCTGGAGGTTCAAGTATGGAAGAGAGCTGACCTAAGCACCCTCTAGACTATGTCATTCAGGGCATGATGATGCAGATGCCTACCGTTGAATCGCCGCGCCGGCAACTTAAAGCGTGATGGCCTTCAGCCCCCACCGTAAACTCGCGCATCGGTCGCGCTTGGGTTGCCAGCCAACCACTCCCTCGAAACGTAAATCACAGGCGGCACGCTAAGCCGTTCCCTATTCAAAAACTGATTTTAGGAATTAGGTCAATAACCTCATGAGCTGACGCCAAGAAAGACGTCAGGCTCATGTCCCGTATGCGCGGCATCCCAATACCTCTGCTACGGATCGATTATTACAAAAAATTAAGATCGAAAATAGAAAAATACTCCACTTTTTCAGTTAACTTCCATTAAATGCTAAAATTAATTTTAGAAATATTTTATCTACTCTAATAATAATTATAGTATCATAAAGTTGAGCAACTTCGTAAAAAAACTATACTGGACTCTTAAAATAGTAAATTCTCCTTTATATTATGAAAGGATTGGCAGCACGTACGTTTTGAAAATCTCTGTAATTTATAGCCTACGGTGGCTGCCTGAGAAACGAGAAAGCGGTGGTAGGTACCACCGCTTTTTCGTTTGCTACCGTAATTTAATAAGTATTATACATATTTCTAAATATTATTCATAAAATAAAATAAAACACAAGATACTTTCATATTAATAGTAACTAGGCTACGAGTACAGCTTAGGTTAAATCTGGATTGTAAATTAACAACTCTCAATTGGGAACACATGATGATGAAACTTTCATTTCGAGTCTAGGTACCGAGCAAATGCAAAATTATTTTTATATCGAACTTGCTCGCTTTTGCATACTTGATTTGCTTGAGAGGAAGTGAGAACGCGTTCACCTCCAGTCTAATGGTACTTTGATTTTAGCGCCTTCCAAAATCACGCCTCGGAGTGATCTTCCCAAAGCCATTGTAAAACATCCTAACAGTTTCCGTTGAACATTACTGGTGTCCTGACTGACGTTCTAACGACGTAAGTCACAAGGAAACTATTAAAAGTTACTACGTTTCGTTCGAGCAATGAATTTGCATAGTAAGTGGTGATTAAAGGTTAGTGTCGTGGCCACGCCCGTTATTACCAGACGTTGCCAGAACCAGTACGAAACTGTCTCTTATTAAATAGCTTCCTAAGGATCTTGAGGTCACTTTTTTATAATGGTTTAAAAAGGTTAAATTTAATATTGTTGGCTTTGTGATTAGTAGCTCCATGTGCCTAATTCGAATCGCTTGCTTTGCGAGAACGAATTTCACTTAAGCAGACCAGTAAACGAATACCACCACCCAAGTGCGGCAGATGCGGGAACAGTTTTACTCTAGTGGACGGCACGGACAAATCGGCATGAGTAGTTTCTATGAAGCGCGTCTTTCATGGACAGCTACATTCGCTGGGTGTGCAGCAATGAGCCCTACAAGCTGGCATGCCGCTCGTGCCTCCTAACAACTATTATCATCAGAGATCGTACGATTTTCAGCATTTTTGGTGCAATGTTGTTCAATTAAGGGATATGGTGTAAGTTATTTATACGGAGTCGTTATTGGCTTACACCGTGATATTACACGTTTCAACTTAAACTGACCCTTGGATTCCTTTAACTTTACTTCTAGGGTTTTGGGTGAAATGTAGTAAATGGTGAAATATAGTTAAAGGAATCCAGGGGTCAATTTTTAGCTGTAACGTGTCATAACACGTTGTAACACAAAGATAAACTTTAACTCGCTATCTCCTTTCGAATAACTTACTTCACATCCCTTAATTGAACTCCACTGCACCAAAAATGCTGGAAATCTTACGATGTCTGATTATCAATGTAGATGAACTGTTTCGCAACTGAACAAATACTTTCGACGTTGACGAAAAATCATTCCGTTTTACTGGTTAATTCACAACACATAAAAATAGATTAATAATTATATTTTTGAAGGTCTGGCGTGATGTTGCTTTGCTGAAAACACATTCCACTAGCCGTAACTCTTTATTTTATTTATTTAAATATTTCTTCCTATGCGTTCTCTGCACATATTAATTTTCCACTGATCTTGTTGCAATGGGCCAGGTTGTCTATTTATTGACATAATTATATCAATCGCCTATTCGGACCTAGAAATGCGATATGTTTTCCTGCGTTTAGTATATTGAGCTGTCCATATTATTTATTAATATTATTATTCATAAATTTTTTATTTGCAAAATATACCCATAGGTCTTATGTAGAACACTGTGTTTTTGTCGTTTGGTATACAAATGTCATAACACTAAAAGAAAAAATAATACACCTCAAATAAATTCAAATAAAAAAAGAATAAGTTGAAATTTGCAATACCTTTATCATATAAACACAAATTACAATTATAAATGAAAATTAAAAAAATATATTACAACAGAAAGATATTAAATTAAAAATTATGACCAGTGTAGGTATACATTTACTTACCCCCAAAATATGCCCTGATTATTATGTATTATTTTGTCAGCTTTAAATAGAAGAAGTTGTTTTATAGCCACTCCTATTATATTTGTAAAATCTCGTAAGTGTTTAACGCTCATTTTCAGTTGGACAGCTCTTAATTCGAGTGGAATAAAAGTACATTTAGCTATTTTAAAAATAACTGTATAATAATACTTTAACAGTCTCCGGATTTCTCATTCATTCATCAAATAAAGGACAAAAAACTAGGAAAATACTGGCTTTAAACCTAACTAAAGCCACGCTAACTTAGAGCGACGTGGTCTGACCTGCTTTCCGAGCTACTATTTTGTCAATTTCAAATTATAGGCTAAATAAAGTGTTTTGATTCTCTCATGCTTTAAACCTTGTCACGATTTATTTATTTTTGTACCCATAGGCAACATCGACATGATTTTTTCATTACACGTGTCTTAACTTCATCATTGTTTCTTAAATTCATTTTCACTTCAATTACCTACGAAAAGATTATAAATAAGATGATTGCAACTAAAGGAAAATTCGTTATCACCAAATGTAGGATAAGGTACGTCACATGTTATAGAAACATTCCCTAAAAGGAAGCACTAGGTACTCGTGAGGAACGTTAACACTAAAATACTGAGCACGCAAAGTAACAATAGGTATCCCAATGTGTCCAATTTCTAAGACGAAAACGTTCCCGTTAAAAGCGAATGTATAGTATAAATAGAAATGAATAAAAACAGTCAATTGATGTTCTACTTCATGTTCTACACTGCCACTCTGGGTTTCGTATTCACTTTTAGCAAATCGCTGCTGCAATTGATTAAACCTTTGTTGAGGTAACCGTCAGGAGCAGTGAAAGGCGAGTTTACACTTAATTTTCGCTCCACTAGAGCATGTGTAAGTATTCCCTGCCGTCGATAATGCCTCTGCACGAATAAGGCTGCCTACTACGACCGAGTAAATAGAATACATAATGGAATTCAGCCGTGAACATACCAAAATAATATCAAATCAAACGATGATACAAAAAAATTTGAAGTAACAATTTAAAAGTTCTGTTAGATACTAAGTACTAATATTCAACGAAACGTTTTCAGACCTACCCATCGTTAAAATGTTAATGTTCAGTTGAAATTGTTTTTGAGGATTAACGAACACTGCCAGAACCTTCGGTGCGAACAATAACTCGATCTAAATTTTAATGATATTTTAATAAGAAATCCTTATTACAACCGTTAATAAGGTTGGCGTTTAATAAAACAGATCCAGATTGGACTTGATTTAATTTAGAAGGATCCTTTGTTAGATTCCGGGTTTTTGGAGCTCAGAGAGGCTTTTTAGGTCACTTTACATTCTTGTTTGGCTAATTTAGGCTAAGCCTTGTCCTTGGAATTTTGTAGGCGGTCGTTAATTTTCTGATATTTTTTATGTCCAGAATATTCTTTTTATTCGTAGGTAAAGCCCGGCGGTCTTTATTTAGAATAAAGAAATGAAGTAGGTAATTCTGTAGGTACTGAAGTCTTTATATCCGAATAATAAAGATCCATCTAGCTGATCTTGCTGTTTCTCGGCTATCTTGGTTTAATTTATATTATAAAAGACGATGGCATGAATAGCCTTAGCATCATCAGAGGTACTAACCATATCATATAGTTTTGTCACCACCCCAACTCTTCCATTGGGTATCTTAAGAGTCAACCAGGTATGGATTTAAGTGTAACTGACCATCTAAGGTTAGGTTAATGATGAGCAGCAGCTATGGTGATACTACTGCGCATCATCATAATGGACACACTACCTGTGTTCGCTAATCCGCTTGCCCAGTGTGGCATGGGCATTTGTCTTTTAATTTCAGTATGCAATGATAATACGAGAGACCAATATAGCAAGGTGAATCTGAGCGTTTCAACCGCCTAATTTCGGTGGCATCGTTTTTGCAACGTCCTAATGTTATACTTCGTCATTAGTATAAGGTACCACAAGGTCTGCCACCAGGTAGCGCTCCGTAGGCGTGAGGTCCAAACAGCTGTCATATTTAGGTATAGGAACTAAACATAAAATATCGAAATTCTATTGTATTTGTACATTTTTTTTTTATTTTGCAATGAATCATGACTAGAAAACGATCGCCGAACTGAAGATTTAGCTCTAAAACAAAGACGCAAAGACTACTAAAGAAAATTACTAGAACTTTGTTAATGTCATGAGAATTTACTTGGCACTGAATTGTTTATTTATTTTAGAAAACAATATTCGGAAAGTAATGGTTTTAGGAATAAGTAAACCTACAATAAATTTTGACAACTAGTTGGACCTTACGCCACAGTGCTGCCATCTCGCCGCCCCATAGTGGCGGAAAATGTATGAAAAACTCTCATTATCACGTTCACTGACGGTAAGGAGTTTGGCTTCCGACCAAAAATGACACATAAATTTGTATGGAAATTTTTTACATGCTATAGCATGCGTGTCATTATGACACATGAAAAATATGGTAGTTAAGGACGCATACTGCTATAGCATTCGACTGCTATAGAATAACTTAGTCAGGAGTCGATTATATATGCCAGTGAAATTCTATATCTTTGTCCTGCCACACCAGTTCTCGTTCGTTAGCTGATAGTTCCGACTCCTCGACAATTAAAACCCCTTCCGATGATTTATCAGTTGCCTCCTCGAACAACCTGGCAAATTTTTCGTGTTCTATTTTTCATCGTCTAGTTCTTACAAATTTTACAGATATATTTGACTAATAATCTATTTATGCCCCCGTTATGCTGTAAACAAACAGTATTAAACGTCTAGGGCCAATTATCGACCATATTATGTTCTTGAAAACGTAAGCGAAATACAACGGCGAACATATTGATGGAAATATTTTAATTTATCTTTAGCATATTTAAATCCATCTCCAATTCATTTTACAGTAAAAAATAAATACCTACTGAAATTCTTTACAGCAACGTATTCAAAATATATAGAAATAATAGATAAAAACAGTATTTACAACGATTT